>LQRL01033518.1:0-34515 GCA_001703475.1 Hydroides elegans
TGTATCAAGGTAAATGAATATATGTTTTCTCAAATATTATAATAATATATGAGTCAATATACCCACGAGTACTATGCGGTAAATAAATCTGTTTCAATACTAAGTAATGCCATACTTGAAATCCTAAGTCTGCTGCCCAGTTTCTATTCATTCGAATTTCCTTGGGATGGTTCTTCAATGAATAAGCGTAACCACAATATTTCGTTCCGAATTCAATTGCACCCAAAATCACCCAATTTTGAGCGTGGACTAATACACTTTCAGAATCTTCTTTGGATGCGCTGCAACAAGCTGAAATATTTTGTCAGAAATCTTAAGGGTAATGAACAAAAAAGGGATTATAAAATACAAAATTATTTTATCACGATCTAATAGCAAAAATGATAGTGATTTTATGTCAATCCGTGTGTTTGATTATTGTTATATTTAGTTTAAAATGTAAATAAATGTTTAAAGTAATGAAATATCTAAAATATGTATTTTTTACCTTCAATTGTACTAAGTACATCATCAAGTGATGCTCTGTCCAGGCTATTGAAGGTGGTCATACGAAGAATGCATGTTTTAAGTAAAATCATTTCTTTGCTGTCTTTTGGTTCTATCTGGGTAATTTTCGGAATTGATTTCCCCTTCTTGAAGTTTTCAGCCATTTTCTTGCCGAATACCACAGGCATTTTCTCTTTTTTTGAATCGACTGTCCAGAAATTGTGGTCATATGTAAGATGATAATATTTTAAATTATACTAGAGACAGTCACTTTAAATGATGTAAGCAAATGACATTTACGAATTTCCTTTCTAAAATTATTGACCTTAGTCTGAGACTAAACCAAATTCTAGATCAAACATTGTCTGGTAAATAACAAAAATAATGTACTGAGTAAATACTATCTTCTACTCTTTGATTTATTTTGTTTGGGTTTTAGTGTCTTCTATAATCAATCTTAATTCTACTTCAAATTTGGGATATGTTATTTTAAAATAAAATGGTACATTGTATGGCCGCGTAGACAAAGTATAATCGATTTATTATTTGCATTAATATAAAAAAAGGCTTATTATTAACTAGAAGAAACAAATTTCGAAATATAATTGATGTGTCCATCCTTACGTTTTCACAACAATATAAACTACCTGATGTTGATTTTTTTAAACATAAAAAAATGTTTGTCTAGAATAAAGCAAATAATTATTACAAAATAGTCTTAACCTGTGTTTTTAGACAAACAAAAACTATTGTCGTAACATACATTTTTTATAAGCAGTGTACATATAATAAAATGTTAGCATAAATATGTATTGCTAATTTCGTTATATATAGCAACAGTTAAATATCATCGTGGCGTTAACAACAAATATAAGATAAATGTGTAACTATAAATCAAATTTGCATGATATTGCATTATCAAATCGAATCCAATTGCATAAACTATGACATAAAATCTATGTTGCTGTTACTGAAATAAATTGAACGAGCAATACAGTAAAACATTACATGATGATAGATGTTTCATATGTTGTCAAAATGTGAAGGTGTTATTTCACAACATAACGCAATGTATATTGTAGATTAATGTTTTTAACAACCTTATTAACAGCGGTTAGATAAAAGTATAGCAGAGATGTGTTCCACGATTTCATGTTAAGATATTTTCAAATTAGTATACACATACTTTCTTAAACGCATTAATACAGATAATAAGTTTTAATGGAATATCAACAACACAGAATTTCATTGATCTAGAAAATACATTATACATACCGACGTGTGGTATTGTAGATATATGATTTGGCCCATATTCCATCATGACGTCAAACAGTAGACCGAGACTAAATATGTCAACTTTCGCTGTATATTTAACTCGAGTGCCTTCCTTCAAATAGAACTCAGGTGCCATGTAGACGGGTGTTCCGGCTTCTGTCCTGTTTTGCATGTGATAAAATGTAGAGCTACCTTCACCCGTGCCGAAATCAGTCAATTTTGCAAAGTCTCTTCGTGTACCTTTTGTGATAACAACATTTTCTGGTTTGATGTCTCGATGAATAATGCGCGGGCTATGCATATGGAGATATTGCACGGCTTGTGTTATATCATGCATCATGAAGCAGTTATCGGTTAGATTCATGTCTGCATGATGTTTCAAGTATTGCGCTAGGTTTCCTAACTCGCAAAACTCGTAAAAAAGCCAAACTGTGTTTTTGCGTACGTTTATGTCGAATATCTTGACTAAATTCGGATGCTTGAGTGTTTTAGCTAGTGTTCCTTCTTCTAGTGCTGCGGATTTCATGTAATCGTTCATAAAATCTATACCTTTAGCAACAATCGTTTGACTCGTGTTTCGGTGAAATCCAGAACATACACGTCCAAATGCCCCACTTCCTATTGGATCCAAAATTTGAACTCTATAGTCACCAATGTCCACTTCTCCTTCCTTGAGAGAAAGGTCAAAAGAGGCAGTCGCCATGTTTTTTTAAATATATCTATAAAATAAAAAGTCGAGCGTTATTTAACATATGTAAAGATTTCACAATTTTCCTCTAATAAGGTTATACATAGAAAACTTGATAATTCTTTGTCTGAGCACTAATCCCCTTGCAAATAGCCAACAAATCTATCGAGTTTTTTTTCAAAGAAAAAGTGTCGACAGTTAAAGAGAAATTCTCTAAAATCCTTTCGCAAAGGACATTTACGTATGATGACGGTCGTTTTGAAACCATTTAAGATAGTTTTTGTGAACCGACATTAGATGAAGTCAAGCAACTTATCAACAGTTCATCTAATAAATCCTGTTAAATCGACCCCTTTCCCACGAACGTGTTCAGGCAATCATCAGGTCGCTACGGATATACAGTCTATCATCAACAATCGCTTCTCAAAGGTGCGTTTCCAAATCAATATAAAAAGACAATTGTTAGATCATTACTGAAAAAATCCAATATGGATTAATTGCTGAAAAAGCTATCGTCCGGTGTCAAATCTGAGCTACATTCTTCAATTAATTGAGAAAGCTCCCGCGAATATGTATGTCATAAAACGCAAGGAATCTAATAGAACTAGCAAGGTAAAGCTGTCGGCATATAAGGCGAACCATGGCAAAGAGACAGCTTTCATCTGGATATTCAACAAGCATTTTACAGCGTTGGATGGCAATCACACAGTACTGGTGTCTTTACTCCACCTATCGGCTTCTTCTGACACATGGATCACGAAATACTCTAAAACGACTTCGAAAGACGCATTGAATATGAAGACGTGCGCTTTACTGGTCACTGTTGCATGTGTTTTATCTTAGCAGATTGGACTATCTAAATGTCATTTTAGTTGGTCTACCGAAGAAGTCATTGGATAAATTACATAAAATGTTGAATGCAGGTGCTCGGTGGATCATGGGAAAACGGAAATATGATCATATAAGTGACTTATTACAAGAACTTCTTGGTTACCTGTGACTAAAACGTGCAGAGTATAAGTTTATGACAATCGTACGCTCTCGTGCAATTGAAGCCTTAGCACCGAACTAGACTCATGTATAGGGAAGGCTTCAAGTTCACCAAATCTCAAGACGTTGCTGAGATGAAAAGGATTTGTTCGGACATGTTGTCCAAATAGTGCCAGAAAGGGTGCCAAGAAAAGCATATTTCTGGCAACCAAGGGGCAAAAGAAGCAGGAATCGTCAACGACAAAGAATGGACGACACATTGCTGAGAGACTTAAAACCGATGTTGACGAAGCGATGCTTGCCGCATCAAACCACACAAACTGGAGGATCATTGTGACGGCGCTATGTGGACGGCCCATGAAAGCGTGACAGTAAGCAGTATGTTACACAGCACTCAGAATATTTATAGAATCTTTTATGCTTGGTCATTTAAATGTATGCCCCCAAACTCTGGAGTAAAAACATCCCTTTTAGTCTGAAATTTGCACACTCATTCAATATGAATAATCTTAAAACACATTTATTCCGTAAAGCGCATTTTTGTGAAGCTTACAATGTATTAGCGGTAGCATATATGTTGCATAAGTATTCATATTTTTATTTGTGATATACCTTGTAATTGTTATCAGTATTGCATTATTTATTTTATGTGTTTTTCTATTATATCAGTATATATAGCGATCAGGTTTATACAAGCGCTTTACACGATAATCAAAATAAATAAATAAATAAATATTCACCTCTTAGTAGTTGAAGTTTGATGAATTCAGTTTGCTAAATGTTCCTCAACAATATATCCGTATAATAAATACTATCACCCAATCAACGCAATTTCCGTGACTTTTCAAAGTAAGTAAATCAAATAGTTGTAGCCATTCTTCGTTAAACGTCATAGTTGTATTTTTAGATCATAGCTACCTTCGTTTTGGTTATCATTTGAGATTGTATATTGTATTATTCGTTATTAATACCTATCATATATAATGGATGGAATATAAAGAGTGATTGATTCGCCCAATATATTGAACTTGTAAATTTATGCAAAGAAACGTTACCCAAACGTGCATTTTATTATTTGAAAATAGCCAACATTTATCTAAAAGGGACATTCTTTAAACATAGTCTGGTAATATGTTTGCTTTCAATTATCGACTCTTGATAAAAAGGCAATAGTAAAAACAATAAAAAAAACATGGTTTTAATTTGCCAATGTTGATTCCTTCAAATCTATGTTTCATGTTTCTATTGTGTTAAAAACCGTTGGAACATCATCAAAGTATTAGTCGGTTTGACTAGGTAATATAACGACATGAAGTGGAACATTCACTAACTATATTACCTTTGCACGAAACTATTTATCGACAAAAACACGTCAAGAAATATGAATATGACCAAATAAATTTGTTCGATCAGAGTTGCGCGACGTTTTAATGAAACCATTCATCAAACGAGCCAAATAGTATCTAGACATGATCAATACATGTGTCAAAGCATAATAGATCAAGACGCTTACTTTACAAAGGAGACTTTTATTATTTGGTAATTTAGATTGTGAGATTTATGCATATCTATGTATTTTGTAAAATGGTTTCAAAAGTCTAGCATTCAAAGTTGTTGTATTTTTTATTAGAAAGATTGATTATTAAAACTAAATATTGGTTCAAACGTTTTAATGTATAAGTATGTACATGGGGTCGCGATCTGACCATTGTCCGAGTGACCTGGGATTTTTTAAGAGGGCGCATACCATGCGACAAATATTTGGGCCAATGCATGTCCATTATGGTTACATTTGAGCAAAAAGGCAAAACTGAAATTCCTTAACACCAAATCCACTTGCATACCATTGAAAAAGCAGTTCGCATGAAAACTTCGTTGTTTCTCTTTCATGTTACGGCGGTGCTGTTTCGATGTTTTTCTTTTCGTTTAAGGATAAGTTCACGTTTAGCTAGTGAACGATGATGGCACATATGCATTATTTCCGTTGTCGTTAGGGATTTGAATCTGCTGAGTAAAAAACTGCTTTTCGAGCTATATCTGATAGCCAATCAGAAAACGAATCTTGTCGATTTCATGTTCGATACAATCGATTTTGGCGTTGTTATCAAAATAAAATATTTGAAACTTGAAATCATCCGAGCCTATTTAAGAGACAACTTTATGTAAGGTTAGATCATTATTTATGCCCACACGTGACCTACACTTTGACGTACTGATGTAATTTTTGGGCTAAGTACTCTGGGCGTAGTGCACAAAGTGTAAGGTGAGCCTATTTATTGATATCGTGGACAGTTTGAAGGCGGTGCGCAGGAACAAGAAAATATTCGTTTGAATTTGGTTTTTCTGTTTTCTAATTGGGTCAAATAATGCATATTCCACAATAAATGCATGTTATTAGATGGTATTGGTTGTTTCTTAGTGTTCAGTAATGGCCTATGCCTCGCGGAACACATGCATAATGTTCAGTTGATATGTGTAGGTTTGATCCAGATAATGTTGATGTTGACGATTTTGATCGTGACTCGTGCTATCTATATATTATCATATTGACCGTTTGATAATATAATTTGATATAATTGATTATGATTTGTTTTGGAGATTTTGCATCCTCAATTTTTTTAACGTAAGCAGCGATTTATAGTCTTATCAGAGTAAACCATTAAACAAGACATTCAACAAACACATATTCGACTTATTAATTTAAACAAAACATTACGAAATATTTTATTTTCTATAATGATCTTTGTATATTTGTCTAAGTTGCTCTTTTATTGGTAGACTCTGAAGCTCTATTAAAAAAACCTGATAGGTCAAGGCTTGTTGAATATAACTTAAACTTTGCATTCATTTGCTGTATCCTAATTGGGGTGACATTTTGCAATATAGCAAGAAACCTTTTATTAACATTATGAATTATTTAATTACATTCTTTTCAACCTGCTATTTAAAGGCCGGACTTATTCAAACAAAAGACAGACAGCATCTGATGATTGCCTCTCAATCTGAAGCAGGTATATACTTCTTAAGAAACAATGTCAGTTGGGTAAATCCGAAGGGTGACTTAGCTCTGCGACTAGGGACCAAATATCTAATAGCCGATGCTGGGGGGTAAGTATTAAGTCTTTTCTGTTTATATTAGTGAGTTGATTTTAAAAATGACATATTATTTGATTGAGAATATGTTATGCTTTCAAAGATTAATGCATAATTATGATTCATTGAATCATAATAATACCTCTTTATGGGAAATATAGAATTGTATTTAATCATTCAACTTAAA
Source organism: Hydroides elegans (assembly GCA_001703475.1). Taxonomy (NCBI): domain Eukaryota; kingdom Metazoa; phylum Annelida; class Polychaeta; order Sabellida; family Serpulidae; genus Hydroides; species Hydroides elegans. The sequence goes on from LQRL01033518.1 coordinate 6,720, forward strand.
TAAAACAACAAAAAGGTATGCTCCTTCTAAAATACGAATGATTTTTCTCACAATGAATATAAACTTATAGAGGAAATAGTCAATACAACGGCAGCTCAATACCAGAGCAATGGCAGAAGCAACGAGTTATTTTACATGATAGGATGTGTTGTTTGGGAAGCGGATGTAAAAGACAATTTCGTGAGCCTCCTCAAAAACGTCCTTGGATATGGATTCATCGAAATGTTCAAACAACGCGATCTTTCTAGTCAACATAGGCTCAATATTTTCAAGTAAATGTATTATATTTAAATTGATAACAAAGTTATAATTTTTTAAAACGTTTAACCTTAATTAAATAGCATTTTGAACAAGTAATGATTCATATTCTGATTTGGGTACCGTTACTATATAAATAATATGGCATTTGTTATGCAACGTTAACTTGCAATGAACAAGACATTGTCAATTATATACAAACATATTGAAAAGGAGATAGAGTGTTGCAAGTGCCGCATCCCTGGTCCATGAGCGCACTATATGCAGAAACAACTGGTGGTAGAAGTATTGTTAAGGCCATTCAAAATGCGTCAGATGAATGGGCTGTTGGTTTTAGAATTGGTGATATTGTTATTCCACAACACAGGCTTTTGAAACCAGTGGTTCAAGCCACCATTGACCATATTAGAGAGGTATTGGCCAAATCAATGGTCCAAACATGCCAGGACGTCTGCGTTGTTGGTCAATTCAGCGAATATCGGTATTTGCAAGATATATTTTTTCTGTTTAGATTTTTTTACTTAAATTTATTAATCACGAAGACAACAATATATTGATACGCAACTACACATTCAATTAAAACCTATTCCGTTTAAGTACAAGTGTACTCATGTATAATTATATAAATTTGCATATAATCAAAATGAGATTAACATTGATCTTCAATATGCATTCAGGTATTTGCAACAGATGGTGCAGAGAGAGTTGGAGCCTCGAGTCAATGTATTTATACCAAAGGAACCTCAAGTAGCTTTACTACTTGGCGCGGTGCACTTTGGGTACAACAAAATGATGACCACTAACTCAGTAAATGGCGTACCTTATTGGTATTATCATTTGTTAAACGATAAGGAATATGCGCATTTCGGGGAAAATGTTGTGTTTTATAGGATATTTTCATATGTCTTTAGAATTAGTAAAATACTTCCGTGTTCAAGTTTAATTTAAAAATGATGAATACGATAAATAAGACGATGAATAAGAAGCTGGAAGAATATTGCACACGAAAATAGACAATGGAAGTAAATAATTGGTACGCGTGAATTCATTATACACTATTTTCTTTTAACCAAATATTTATATAATCTTTGTATTATATATTCATATAAATTAATGTGATCACTGGATTAGTTCAAAGGGTTAAATTACAGATATTAAATAATTTGTATACACTGAAATTAACTTAAATGACTTTTCTAAATTTAACTGTTCGAATACAACGTGATACAAAGAGATCGTTGGCCTAATTGTAGGTCTTGATTCTAAGGGTCTTATCTTAGTTTATGTGAAAAAATAGAATGGTCATATTTTAATGATGTTACCATTTATGGAACTTGTTTCCATCTAAGGAAATGGATAAGCCAGGTGCAACGACAAACGATGAAATTCGTCAATCACATAAACACCCTACTCAAACAATTATTTTGCATGTAAAATATAAATATACAGTGAAATGCATATCTAAAGAAATATAAGTATGGGCTGAGTCCATCAATTTATGTATCTAACAGTTCAAATTCGGAGCTCAGGTATTTTTAATGATGTGTTTCACGGCATTATGTTCTGTTTAGAAAATGAACGAGATATATCAACACAATATCAGAGCTGTGATGCTTTTGTGCCATGAAGTTTTTATTACAAAACTAAATTCAAATACAAATACAAATACAAATATATCGAAAATAATCAAATTCTTGAAAAAAAGAAAAAAAAAATACATAAGAAAATAGTATTACAATTCACAAAGCTCAAAATAAGATGAGAAAAATTGAAATAACATTAAATTAAGTAAATTTACTTTGAATAATCTTCTTGTAAAAAAAGAATGCATGATCATCATTTCTAAAACATTTCAATTTATAATGTACTAAAATCTTATCGGATATATGAATTGATGAATGTTAAAATTCTTGTATTGAAAACGAATTGTAGAGCTACAATCAGTATATGTTAAAAATATCATATATTCGATTAAAATTATTTCCATTAGTCTCGGACTTTGTTTCATTCAACTAGTTACATGAATACCCATCCAATTAACAGAGCTAACTTATCGCCCATTAAAACTGATTTTAGTCATCAGGCTTTAATACATTTAATTGTAAATAATGTTTGTTCATAAAATTAAACATGCATTATGAAGGCCGGGTCAAAGATACCATACATACATGTTTATTTATATAGTTATGCAGTATGTCATGGCAGAAGAATATATTCCTTGAGCGGTTCTGGTATATAAGTCATTGATATAACCAAGAGAGATCTTCTACTAATCTAACTATATCTACTCAAACAAATGGCTCATTAGATTGTAACTTTCCTTTTTTCATATCAACTGAACATATTAGTTTTCAATATAGCATTGTTGTCCTAAGATAATTATTCGAATACAATGCTGTGATTTTTTTTTCACAGTTTGAGTTATTGTTATTTGTTTATCATTTGATCTTTATAAGTCAAATTAGCCTAATGTTGTTATATATTCAATTTGAATACATATAAAACGTATATAAGTTTGTAGATAATCGTTGTGCAAACATATCTAATACACACGTATTAATAATTTAGTCATATTGTATATCTAATTTTACCTTGAATATATATTTCATTGTGGTTTTTCTCTTGCTTTTCAGACATGCTCAACACCACTTCTTTCTTATCAAATATATCACAATACTAATAAGGTGAGACATTTAATCGTTTTGAGGTCTACTTTTGAGCATGTCCGTAGAGCACGGCGCCTTTCAGGACAGTTCCTTGAAGATCCGCTGGAATTAACACTTGAACCTGAGGTTCCAACTCCATCTTCATCATTTCTTTCAAATACCGATATTCGCTGAAACCACCCACAACGAAAACTACTTTGAACGGATGAATCGCTGGTTTGGCCATGACTTCCCTTATTTGCTCAATGATGGCCTGAACCACTGGTTTCAACAGCTTGTGTTTTGCCTTTTCTTTGATAAGGAGATACCCACTTGAGTAACCAACTCCGCATTCATCGGCTACTTTTCGTACAGCCTGCTCAACGCTTTTGCCACCAGTTGTCTCTGCATAGACCGCGTCCATATTCCAAGAGGAGATAAGAACTGGTAACTTTCTGTCACCTTTTCAAAATATGTGTATACAGTTTTCGTAATGTTCATTCACGGCAACTAAATGTTGAAATCCATATATCATGTGTGTATCAATGTTACATTGCATGTATCAATATAATTACTATTTCCAACTATTTTCCATATAACTTACTGACACTTACAAAAATGTAAACAAACTTCATTTACCTGTAAATGTTGCTGTCTTGATTCTTTTTTTAAATTCGGTCATGAGTTGAAACCAATCCTCAGGATAGCGTTGTCTAAATTGTTCTATCAATTGGCCTCCAAGAGCATATTTGATGAGACTGGCGAAATTCTCGTTTACTTTAGCTTCACCAAAGGCACCACCTTTCCTACATACCTCGTTGATGCCGCCGTGGCTCCGGGATTGATGTGATGTTATATCCACTGTTTCTTCTGTAACGATTAGTATATAGATATATATAACATTGGAGTAAATATTTATTTAGACAAGAAACATCATCTGTGGATTTTGTTATCATATCTACATATGTTGTTAAGTACGATTTATTATATTTCAGTTTTGAGAGGAACAGTTTAGTCTGATTCTTTTTATCATGGTAGTGTAACGAATTATGCACGCATATATCCTTCAAGTGTAACTGTACTGAGCATTTAATTAACCTAGTCACGTCAACTGAGGATTAAAATTAAACATGGAAACGTGGTTTTGTATTAATTATATAAATCCCGAATGTCATGCAATTAATAAGCTCTGTCAAATGTACTACCTACCCCCGGCATCAACAATGAGATATTTAGTCCCTGGTGGCAGACCGATGTTATCATTTCGATCTATCCAACCTTCGTTGTTTCTCAAGAAATGTGAATTGGCTTCCGATTGAGTCACAATCATCAAAGTTTGGCTGCGTTTCGCTCGGACTAAACCCGCCTAATGATTAAAGGTTAAAAGTGTGTTATTAAATATAATTGTGATTATCTCGGAAATATGACATAATAAAGGGAAAACCAGAAATATGTGCGTATGTACATGACATGACCTGTTACATATAAATCAGTGAAGCCCACACGGTATATACATATATCGATATACTTTTCAAAATGAGAGTAAACATTTTCTATATTATTCAGCATTTCCGTATAAAAATCATTCAACATTGCTGCCTTATTTCATAATTATATATCATAATATAACAGTATATATAATATGATTATCATGAATCATATTTATATGCGATTTGATTTGAACTCACTTCTTTATGATTAGGTCTTACGCTTTACTACTGAGCAACAGGTGTTTTGCTATGCTAACACAAAGACAAATATCCTTAGTCTTGAACCTTATATCAAATTTAAAGACCCCTGATGACGAAACAATACTATACTGCTAGGAATTATATGTATAAATATCATTTCAAGCATCTTTATATGTTTAACGAATCTAGATTCAAACCTTTGTCTTTCTGATAAATTGACAGACACGCTTCCGATTTAAGTATCACACCCTATATGTAATACCCATGATCAAATCTGTACATATGTTTGACAGGCATAGTGTAACGTTCTATGGCCAAAAACAGCCTGACCAAAACATTTCTGACCTAAGAGTTTCATATCAAAACATAAGAGTGGGTAAACTGGTAGGCCTCCACGTAAACCACGTTTTGACCTAGGGCAGGTTTTGACGTGCATAAGACACACGCCATGCACCTGTCTTAACTTATGCAGATGGTTAGTTAACATGACAAATAGGCCAATTGTTTTGACCGACAGAGATGGGCATTGTTGTAAGACCACCCATGGCCGAATCGGAAGTGCCAGGCCATTCAAAAGGGGATATGCAAAACTTAAATCCATATATATTCGACCAAAAAAACTCTTGGACAACTAAATCACGCAAAATTATTAGTAAATAAATAAGTAAAATTATATGTGAAAGGTGGATGGCTATAAGAACCCCTTACAGTCAGACCAGAAGAGTCAGTTTAGTCAAAAGAAAGGGACATAGCCTTACTTTTCTATCTTAATAGCGTTTGAATTAATTAGGTATCAAGGCTTGACCGAGCTTACTAATTAAAAGTTAGAATAAATCATTGAAGTTTTGTGGAAGGTGCTTTGTTCTAAGACCCCCTCCCTTGCCGGAACATTGCGATGACGGTCAAATGGGGAGATGCACAACCTAAATACATGTATAATTGATTCCAGAAGATTTGGGATTGATCGGTTGAAGCCACATAATCATGAGTGCGACTGATGGACCGACGGATAAAAAGACGGACGGACCGACGGACGGGAACCATTTTACACCGTTAACATATACCAAAAACTCGTTGTGATATCCATAGTTGCCGATTTATGTGAAAACTAAAGTTACACGCATAGATAGGGCTTGACCTATATTGTCATTTGACTGTCATCATGTGGGCCATTGCAAGCAAGTGGAATATGTTGTATACCTTGAATGAGGCTTCTTGCACAAACTGTTTCGCCTCCTCTGTACAAGTTGATGGGACTGATACAACCCATCCGATCATACTGGACGCTGGTAAATGGTCCCTTGATTAATCGTTGAAATTCAATTAACAATCACTATTCATGCTAGAAGATATATTTACCAAGGCAATGAGCAATATAAGTTTAATATATCTAAAAATAGCTTTATCACATAACTAGCGATTGCTAACCGATGACTCAACAAAATTGTAAAAGAACAACAGCTATTTTATATGTATTTGACAAAAATGTATAGTTATAGTTATATTTACTGGTTCTTTGCTATTTGGTCAAGCATGTGTTCTTTAAGGAATTTTAACCCATTCGCAAAAACGTCCAAAGCACACAACTTCAATCTTCCGTCAACAGACACCATTTCATATTTGCTGCTTATAGTCTGTGATATACACATCATTTGTATAAATACTTTAAGGTAAGCCGTAAAATATCTTTTATGTTTACAAAGCGTTTATTATTTCTAAATTAAGATTCAATAAATAATGTGAAACAACTAATACTTGATATATATTTATTTAAATCTATATCAATATATTTCAGTCCATTTTGCATTTAAACCATACGTTTACGAATTCATGGGCATAGTTTTACCCTGGATCCAAAATATACACATGCCCAAATTATATACCTCAGGCTGATGCAGCACTGCGCCACAATCACGGAAGAGTCTGTACGACCTATCACCATTTTCGAGCGATTCCGCATACTTATTTTCAGCATCGTGTCCAAAATCGACAAATCTACCCTTCTGGTCAAATAATACTGAGGAGGGCGTCTTTTTTAAAATAAAATCAAATGAATATTTACAATGGTAACTGTTTATTCCGATAATACTGATGCTTCTATGTAATTCAATGTAGCTTTAAATATGCGAATGATATGAATGAAAATCATGTATATATAATCAAGATATATGCATGTTAATATATACTTATATAAGGATTTAATTCTGGATCATGTTCAGCATTATCTTGACGACTTTTTAAGTGATAAAACTCCATAAGTTGCTATAATCAGGAATACTACACCAAAACAATATGAAATTAAATTCATATACTTAGAAATGTCATACTTGCAATCCAATATCTTCTCCCCAGTTATTATACATTTGGATCTCTTTGGCACTCAGATTGAAGGAAAAAGCATATCCACTAAATTTCGTCCCAATTTCAATACCACCTACTAACACCCACTTGGTGGTGTTTACTGGATCTCTCGCGATATCTTCGTTGGCTATACTGCAACAAGCTGCATTATTTCGTTTAAATGAAAATCAAAAGTATATTGAACAAACTATTGATCATATAATTTAACCCGTTAGTTTTACTATATATTAGTGATAAATTGCATATTTCTAAAATACATTATCTGATATTCTTTGTTGCATAATGCTTGTTATGTGCAGTTTACACTGTACAAACAAAGTTACCAAATAATGAAATCTTGCAAAAACGTTATTACCAATATCTTCGCTGAATGTGGTACAGCAAGCTGAAATAATATATTTAAATAAAATTCAAAATCATATTGAATACATTTGTGTTTATAAAATATAATATTTTATTTGCCCAAAATATTTAAATGATCAGTTGTATGCTGTATGTGCTACGCTATATCGTTTTGTAGATTTTTATATGTAGTGTATTATATACAAATATTGTTTCCAAATATTCAAAAATAAGAATATATAATTAATTACCTTCGAGTGTACTTAGTACATCATCAAGCGACGCCCTATCAAGACTGTTGAAGGTGGTCATACGAAGAATGCATGTTTTAAGTAAAATCATATCTTTGTTGTCTGTTGGATATATCTGGGTAATTTTCGGAAGAGATTTTCCCTTCATGAAGTTTTCAGCCATTTCCTTTCCAAAAACGACGGGCAGTTTTTCGCTCTTGGCTTTGACTATCAACATAATTTGTAAATATTTAAAATTAAAAACATTTTCAAAAACTTCAGAAATGTGAGTCAATTACATTTTAGATTAAGCCAAAAACATTTTCAATAATGTCATTTGAAAAGCGTCTATTACTTTCATTATACGTATGCGATTTTGTTTACTACAGTCACTGAATCAAATGAAAATGGATTGCCGATATGTTAATGTAAATGGAATATATAGGTTTATATTTTTGTATAAATATAGTTTATATATTCGTATATAGTATACAATTGATAAACCCAATACATTTGAATGTGTAAACATGTCCGAAACATGGAAGTTGAAGGAATTTGTTATACAATAAAAGAGACAAGATGATGATGTGATAAATTGAGTTACAAATAAAAAAGCAAGTTCAAACCTGATGTACGGAGTTATTAACGGCATGAACAATTATGAGGATAGTACATATACTCACATAAATGTCCCCCCCTGGTCAATTGGAAAACCCTTGGTCCCCTCTTTTCAGATCAGTTTGCAATACTATGCGAGATGAATTTACCCAGCCCCCGTTTCGGAAATAAACTAATATCCAGTCAAATAAAATCAAATACATAATTCACAATGCTTTTGAAAATGATATTTAACAACAGAAGCAATCGACATCTACCGCCCGGATATAGGCCATGTAGTTTGCAAATTCACAACGCTGAAACACGTTTACGATCAGCATGCGCCAGTAAAACTATAACCGTGTTCATGGTTGACCGAGGACAAACGAGCTGCGAAACATCAACGTCACCGCCTTTATATCGTTTTTAAGGAAAAATACTATTAAAAACATAACATTCTACAGATCACAGAGATATCATGAGCTATCTAAAGTGCCATCGACGTTACATGCGCTCACAGGTAGTGTGAAATCACTTATCCACCCAACAGCGGAGTCAGACAAAGATACAGCAAATCAGTTCGTCCACTAATTCGTAGAGATCATCAGCAAAATATTGAGTAGCATTGCCGAACCAAAATTCAGGCATCTGGCAATATCAATTACAATTCGATTTTTCGTTATAAGTTACTGACAGAGCAAGAAGTTGAAAAGTACTCAACTTTCTAAATACCAAGTGTTCACTCAATCCCTTCAGACCTCTTTAAACCATGCCCCAACGAGACACTTTTAAAAACGAGGGCCTCGAAACTGAAAGCATGTCGCAACCCTTTAAGGAAGTTCTAGCTATCCCACTGCTACAAGAGAAGAACCTGAATACCGAGATTGATAACGTTATACCTAAATCCAACCTCAAATTCTAATTGAAAGTGCTCAAACGTATTGCAATGGACCAAATGTCTGCAAACAGAGAACGTCTTGACCTTAACGAGAATATGCAAAGCGTGTACCACCGAATATATTGTACCAACACCGCGTCTGTAAAAGTATGTGACGAAATACTCAGAAAAAACAGCGTGTGACTAGCGTAGCAATGCTCAATCTCAGCGCGACATTCGATATCGTTGACCATGGCATAATCCTACAGCGCTTAACAACATTTTTCGGTATCGAAGGTCGCGCCCTGGAGTGGATAGCTATAACTCTCCGATCGGTCACACCAGGTTATCGTGGATGGCGCCCTAGTAATAGGCTTCCCCGACGTATTCACGTTAGGCGTATTCACGTTACACCCAGCAAGTCTTCCAAATCATGAGGCGTTTCAGCATTCTATACTACTTCTTCATGGGAGATAGCCTTAATATAGCCAGTTCTATTTCCATCGGCCCCACAAGACCATTTCCGTGCAACACCAGCATTTGAGCAGTACATCACCAGTGTAGCTGAGTGGATCTTTTCCAACAGACATATGAATAAAGTGGAGTTCATTTCCATTGGTACCCGTCATCAACTTGAAGAGATATGTTTTGATGACGCTAATATATGAAACAAGACATTAGTAGCCGTCTAGAACAAGAGCTCAAAATGAAGTAGTATGTGTCTCAAATGAGACGATCGGTTTATTTTCAAAACAGGAAACTGTGTTCCATAAATAAATACCTATCACAAGTAAAAAGCAATGGTAAGCGGCTTCATCCTCTCGCACCTAGATTGTTGCAATAGTCTGCTCCTTGGTATTTTGGAAGATATTCTTGACAGTTTACAAAAATCACAAAACACCGCCGCTCGACAAAATAACGACCTTAAGAAAAGCGACCATATCACAGAGAACCTAAACTAGTTCACATCCGAATCGAGTGTGAATTAGCGCTTTTAACCTTAATCAATGTTTTAGAACATGCGACCAAATTAAAAGAGTTTGTCCAAAGACCTTTTTACATAACATCCAATAACTCTTGAAAATCGAATATAGCTACATACACCGAAAGGTTAGTTTCAAAAGCATTAATCAAAAATATTTGTTTCGCGAATAGCCATTTTCCGCAACGTTATGTGAAATTACGCTTATGTTGCGTAAATAAGTGTTCACGCTTTAAGCTTGGAAAAGTATGCATGAATGCGGCAATCCATGTGATAAATGGGAACATAAACCCCAGGATCCGAATCAAAATGGTTATTATTATGGAAAATAATAATAACCGAATTGATACATAAACAATGAGTTCTTGATAATCCAAAAATAAAAAAAATAAAAATGTTAATGAGAACAAAATACATACCTAATCAAAATAGATATTGTTTTGGAAAATAATAATGAAAGAATTGATACATAAGCAAAAAGTTATTGATAATCCAAAAAAATACAAAATGTTAATATGAACAAAATACATACCGCTAAGGGGAATCGTAGATCTCTGGTCTGGTCCATATTCCATCATCACGTCGAACAAAAGACCAAGACTAAATATATCAACAGTTGCTGTATAGTTCACACGAGTGCCTTCTTTCAAATAAAACTCAGGGGCCATGTAGATAGGTGTTCCAGCTTCTGTCCTGTTTTGCATTAGGTAAAATGTAGAGCTACCTTCGCTCAAACCGAAATCGTACATTTTCGCCAGTCCAAAATCAGTCAATTTTGCCAAATCTCTTCGTGTTCCTTTTGTGATAACAACATTTTCTGGTTTGATATCTCGGTGAATAATGCGTGGTTTATGCATGTGCAGATATTGAACGGCTTGTGTTATATCATGCATCATGAAGCATTTATCCGTTAGATTCATGTCGGCATGCTGTTTCAAGTATTGTGCTAGGTTTCCTAACTCGCAAAACTCATAAAAAAGCCAAACTGTGTTTTTGCGCACGTTTATGTCAAATATCTTGACTAAATTTGGATGCGTCAGTGTTTTAGCTAGTGTTCCTTCTTCCAGTGCCGCGGATTTCATGTAATCGTTCATGAAATCAATACCTTTAGCAGCAATCATTTGATGTCTGGTTCGGTGAAATCCTGAACAAACGCGTCCAAATGCACCACTTCCTATTGGATCCAAAATTTGAACTTTATAGTCACCAATGTCCACTTCTCCTTCCTTGAGAGAAAGGGCATAAGAGGCGGTCGCCATTTTTCTTTTGAAATATTTATATAAATTTAAAAAAAACGAGCGTGACCTAACATATGTAGATATTGTATTATTCCTTTAATTACCACTTAGCGTTTAAATTGTTATTATTACAAGTTGGTAAACGTTCTCCGACTATTTATCCGTATACTGAATACAAATTATCAGTACACAATCAAATGCGATATCATTGGAGGTTTTTCAAAGTTTTCCCATAGTAAATCAAGTAAATAGAATAGTTGTTACCCCTCTTCGTTACACGTCATAGACTTCTAGTTATATATTTTTTAGATCATAGCTACTTTCGTTATAAATTATCTTTGGAGATCGTGCAAAAGAGGCGGTCGACATTTTCCTTTTGAAATATTTCTATAGATTTAAAAGTCGAGCGTTACCTTACCTATGTAGATATCGTATTATTCCTTTAATTACCACTTAGCGTTTAAATTGTTATTATTACAAGTTGGTAAATGTTCTCCAACAATTTATCCGTATATTTAATACTAATTATCATCAAACAGTCAAATGCGATTTCTTTGGAGATTTTTCCCATAGTAAATCAAGTAAATAGAATAGTTGTAACCCCTCTTCGTTATTCTTCATAGTTATATTTTTAGATCATAGCTGCTTTCGTTTTAATTATCTTCAGAGATTGTATATTGTGTTATTTGTGTTATGCCTAGCATTTATAATGGGGTGGAATATAAAGAGTGGTTAATTCACGGAAAGTATTGAACTGGCAAATTTATACAAACACACTAAACCTAAACGTGCATATTATTATTGGACGAGAGTAAACTGTTACATTTAAGGGGTATTCTTTACACAGAGCCTGGTAATGAAAATGTGTAGGTTGCATTATGTGGGTCATATCAACAGTAAACTTAAGCTCCTCTCTTATCATATAATCTTTTAAAAATAAAACATGGAAATTGATGTTATATATATGCAAATACTTTTTAAAAATGTTGCCAAGGGTTTTTCATTGACTATTTCTTTGGCTTGTGTTTACATTACATATATAGAAACAAATCAAATACTGTTTTTCTATCAATCATTCATACTTGATAACTATGCAATAGAAAAAAACACATTAAAAAATGTGTTTCAATTTGCCGATGATAATTCCTTAAAATATATGTTTCATGTTTCTATTATGTAATTTTAGAAAATAAACGGTTGGTTCAGCAACAATTATTTTAGAAGGTTTGACTAGGTAGTAGAGAGACCGGAAATGACACTAAAATATCTCAGTTTAATCATGAAACTGTTCATCGACCAACAGAACTTTCAGAAATATGAATATGACTAATGGTAGTGTTTGTTTAATTCTGTAAGACTAACAACGGGGGTTCTTATAACCACCTTTTTAATGAAACTATCGCCTTTATCGTGCCTTATATAACATGACTAGTTTATTTTATAGAGAGGAAAACTTGAAGGGTACCCCGCGACACATTTTTCAAAAAGTTGTTAAATAGCCTCAATCTTTGAAAAGACGAACACCAATAAAATACCTTTTTTAACAGTAACATTTTGCTTAAAGGTGTTTCATTTTAATCAAGCCAGCTGAGCTGATCCTCTTTTTCTATCCAGCTTGGAGCAGAAAAGGAACATGTTTTGCAATAATTTAACTGTTGAATATATCTAAATGTCCTATAATTGATAACAAATAGCAGGTTATTAGACAATTGTAAGCATTTACAATAATTTTCCAATTGATTATTGTCTTCAATTATCGAAAAATAAAAAAAAACACAAAAGGTGTTCCTTAAACTGCCAACATCTCCAAGCTAGAACGAATTTCGTCGAAAGCTCACAGCCAGCATGGATTTGCTGGGGAACACCTTTAGTGGGGAACAGCTCTCGAGGTACCATTCAAACTTTATATTTATTGAACTGAATATTTAAAAAAATAGATGGATCCATATTGTATGTTACATACATGTATTTAGAAAACTGTCGTTTTTTCGTAAGGTTTTTTGCTCAACGCATCTTATCGATTATATGTCGAAGGTTTTTATCTATGTAATTAAGCAGAGTGACCTTTATTATCATATTAACGTATGGAGTATTCGAATGGAATTTTCATCTGAATGTAAAATGTTGCGTATATATGTTTTTAGCGATTCAGAAATAATGCTGTCGCAATATCTAATTTTAAATTAATTTTATGATAAAGACAACATTTATGCGATCGCACACACTTATTTTCCTATTATGTTTATTATAGACATACGTATATATTTTTCCACTTTATGCATATTTACTCTAAAGTAGCACGCAAAGGTTAAATTCTGGTTAATCAATGTTTAATTGAGAGTGAATTTCGTGAACTATATATTTGTGTACATTGACACCAAAAATAGCGTTTCTTGTGATGTCTGAATAAACAACTTTCGTCGACAGATAAAAGTTGACGGATGTTCCTTTTGAATAGCTTATTTGCATAGTTCTGTTTTGATAACTTTACCTTTTCAGAAAAATGCATTAGGAGCGCTCCCGTTTTCTCAATATACGCATGTTAGGTCTATATTTATGTTTATTCTGATTATTGACAATGTATAGGAATGACGCCTTAATGTGAAGGATTTGGTCAGGATCTTAGACTTGTTTGAAGTCGTTCTGTTTAATTTGTCTTATTATTTTATCGCTTTAGTGACGCTTGTCATGTGTATATTGCTTTTTTTGTTTAGTGATGAAAGTGTGTGTGTTTTTTTTTCTTCTAATTTTTAAACTTGAGCCAAATCTTTAAATCAGGTTTATAATTATGTAAATCAACTTATTTCGACTCGAAGGTAAAAGCTTATTTTTTGTGCAAAAATATACATGTAGGACGAATTGCCGCCACGACCTTAAAGGGTTTGAAGCTTGGTTTTAAGGTTGGTTTGATCCGTGTTGCCACAGCCTCAACAAATAGCAAAATACTCAAACTTTATTTATTGATCAATAACGACTTGTCTTTAGTCAAGTTAAAGGAGTCGTATGATAAATCATCAATTCTTAGTAAAATGTTACCACACATAGCATTCTCTTTAAAATAACTTGAATTCGGTAATGTAATAAATTTGATTATAGAGGACATAAATATTTAGACATAGGAAATAAATATATAATACGATTAAAATGGAATAACAAATATGACATATTATATGTAAGTATGTATGTTTGTCTTTTAAAACAGTTAAGCCACTATTTACTATTCCTTTTAATATATTTGTGCTTTTTTTTTTCAATTTTCTAATTTCTATTTTTTTTCCTTATCATAGAAGATTTTTTATTTAATAAGAAACATAATGGATATTGCACATGAATTAGTTTGGAATTATAACTACACATACAAATTAAAAAATGTCTGGAATCATTACTCAACAGTAAGTATTTCCGTCTGAACTTAATTGGCCTAAACACCGATATTTTCTTATTCTTGTCAATAACAGTTTATTGGTTAAACATAAGATCGTTTTGATACATATATGCTCAAAATGAAATTCCTCGAATAAGCTTTACTATAAACATAGCAAGTTGATAGTCTAAGAAAACGTGATAAGTGAAAAAAAAATATTTTAGTTTTTATTAGCCTTATAAGCTCATTAGGTGCACCAAACAGGGTTGATTACGTCAAATGTTTGACGTAACGTTGACACATGACGTTGTTCTGACGACATTTATAGTCGTAACGTAAGTTTAAAAATGGGATGTCAAGTCATCCATAAAAAAACATGCCTAATCAGGTGTTTTGCATTCGACGCGGTTAGTCAGTAAGACGTCGCCTTTGGATGGTACGTTGACAGAACGATTTAATTTAGGTTTTGTGAATGTTTTTTCGACGTAAAATGAGCGTCTTACGCAAGTCGAACAAACATGTGACGTCAGAGCGTCTATAACCATTTCTCTAAACGTACAAACTGGCCCAACTTGGAAGATTCTATCTACGTGTGAGGACGTCTATCTGAGCAGTCTGAGTAATACGAACCAGTGATAAGGATCAAGAATGATCAGTGGTTTACTGAAGTAAATGTATTTTGATATAGCATTACTAAGTGCAATTAGACTATTATTCATTTAGATTGGATTTTTTCCAATTGATTTGGTATTTTGTTGTAAATAAAGACACGCCAAATAAGTGCAATTTCGGCTTTGTATCGAATTTCACTATCGTTCATAGAAATGTATTTGCCATGACTATTAAAAGGTCAGGCTGTTATATATAATTAAATGTATTTTGATTATTGTTAAATATGCGACTATAATAACTTTGAGCGCCCCAAGGCTCAAGCGTTCAAGGCTATAACCTTGGACTGTCAATATTCTGTTTAATGAGCATTTTCTATTACGTACTCAAACAATTGAGTCATTTTATGAAAGAGTTTTTTGCCATGGGATCTTAATGGAACGTTTTACATGATAGCCGGGCAACGTTGATATAGAGTCAAGTAGCAGCGTCCTTTTTCCACCCTGAAGTTGTATATTCAGCGATCTAATATGTTATAGCGTAAAATTTCCTATGGAAGTTTAATCGGCTCCTATATATAATTGATAGCTTATACCAGTGGCACCCCGGCTCAAAGGCTTTCTGGATTCGCACCTCAATTAAAAACGATGTTAGTTGTAATGTCGCCAGGATTGAGAAGTTTAAAATCGTCGACGTTTTTTTTTCTCTCAATTATAGTCATTGTTTACTTGAAATTAGGTGAAAATCATATTTTAACGAATGAATGAATGAATGAATTAACGAATGCATATAATGAAACATTTTTCGATATCTGAGAGACTTTTCGAGAAGAAAATCTCATTTTTGAATACGTTTAGAAATTATTTAATTGATATATTAGTATGCACGTCTATGCACGACCTATAAAAGTAACACAAATATTGACGTTTATCCAATATGAAAAAAAACATCTAGGGTGAATCTGATAATGGTAAAATAATGAACAAAAATGATTATTTAATATAAAATGTCCAAACAAAGAAATATAGCATAATCCCACGTCTCGAAGTCTACACAACATCCTAGGGGTAGTATTAAACATGTTCAAAACTATCTAACTAAATAAAAAAAACATATAGGCAGCTACAACATTGAACATTGGTAACCCGGAGGATATCTATACAAATTGTTGTTAGTCAAGGGATCAAATCTAAAACAAAAACAAATACCATTACAGATTTAGCCGGATAGCGAAGGTCTAAGGCAAACTTTATGTTAGAAGGGTTCCGTGCATGGGGACGCTTACTTTACTTTTAGTGTTTTGATATTAACGATTCAAACACATATGTAATTCACCAATCAAAATTAATATTTTCATGATATATCTGGATTAAAGTAAAATTGGTCGTACACGAACAGATGCATAAATGGGCTTTCTCTATGTACATAATGTACCATAATCCAAGTGAACACATACCCTTTTTACGTGGTGTAGACATGATATGATATACAACAGTTACTGTGACATTACGTCACGCAGCATGCAACAAACGCCGTCATTTATGCACATATGTAAGTATGTAAATAAGTTAGTAAATCACCATGACGTAAACCGAACAAAACATGATCATCCAACGTTACGACGCAAATAAAATCCTGAAAACAAACTTTGATATTATCAAACGTGGACGAGTATTTTTGACGTCATTTTCTTACGACTCCCGTGAGGATATACTTGTATTTAACCCCGCGGTAAAAGTAATCTAATAAGTTTTCACCTTTTCTAACATGACTCCCTCTTTTATATTTGCACTGAACTAGGCGTTTCTGCAGCATTACATTAAAGCCGAATAATAATGGTTCCTATTTGCTGGGCTAAGGTGTAAAATTATTTGCTTTAACCTTTTTCAACATGGACACAAAGGCGACATTTTACAATGACATAGTATTGGTATGATTTTGATCTGGCAACATTTGTAGACTGTCCTTCACAATTCCCGCTGTTGCATTTTGATATGGCTTTGTTATGGACTTATTTTAACGTTCCAAAATTGCATCGAAATAAACAAGTCAAAATTAACTTCGGAAAGACCCACTTTAGCCATGCGGTTTGTGGTATAAACCTATGTTTGTAAAGTGAGTGCGTACATCGTTTCAGTAGAGCCTATGACTTGACCTTAGTCCCGAAGTGCTTCAACCAAATATGTCAAAATGAAAACAGCTCTTTGAAATTATGATTTCTGAGTTCGTTGCAAAAAATAATGGCAGAGTCTAGGTGTAAGATATGTCGACTTGTTTAAGATAAAGACATGCAAGTACATGTAGTTGTTTTCACCAGTTTATTGTTACGATATGATCTTTCATCATAAATGTTTTTATATCAGTATTGATACATATGTTATGTCGAAAAAAAAAGCCACTCTTCACTAGAAAAGTGTTATTCTTGTCCTGTATAACACTAACCTAATTATCTATAAGAGCTATAATAATACGTCGAGTTATTTCTATCCGGAGGTGGGTTCACAGAAGGATTATTCAACAAAATAATACGACGTCTGGGGGCTAATCCTTCTGTCCTGGAGGTACACGTGCAGTGCTTATAAATGAACAATATGCGGATTCCATGCATTGAGGTCTATATATGAATATACTTATTTATGATATATTTATCATATATAATAATTTCGTTGCAATAATTCTCTATTATATAATTATGTTTATGCGCAATATTATAATATAATCCCCATGCAAACGGTAAAGGGTTGAGTCTGGTAAAACGCATAATTATTGCTGCCAATTTGATAATTTATAAATGTTTCTTTTTTTAAAGGAAAAGTTCTGGTTTTATTTTAACCAAGAACCAATTTGAGAAATACTGTTTTTTATTTTTTTTTCTTTCTTTTGAATTTCATGTCAATATATTAAAAAACAGTCAATGGAATACATCATATGATATGTAAATGATTTGAAAATATAACAAGAATTGAATCATTATTAAGTCATCATATTGAACAATTGTTTCATCTTAACCTACTTTTGCAATGACTCCATCAATGAATGTTGAGAGCATGTGATGAAATCAGTTATAAAAGACGTTGATATTTCGTAGTGTATCAGCACATCGAGTACGTTTTAAAGATAACTAAGCTGCTTCTATGTGATTTCGATTAGCCGTATATCAACCTTATGTGATAAGTCTCGATTTGATAAGATATGTTGTTTGTTGTTTTTAACAAAATAATAAGAAAAGACGATAGCACAAGTGTGTAAAGCGGGATTACACTGAATTGTCAAAGTTTGGAAGTTTATAAAAATCATTCAGCAAGAGCACATTGATAGATCTATATTTCATATTAATCGATCCCTTCAGATTTATTAATCATGGTTTTAAATTCAATTTCATAACCAACTGCAATAAAATAAATTCTTATTAAATATATCCAATTTTGAATAAATTTCCGGCAAATTATACATGTACATATTTCCAAATTAAAGCTCATTGGATACCCCCTATAATCAGGTCATGCCATTTGACAGTGCCATAATTTCTTATGCTAAAATAAATTTATTCGGTTGTTATAGTGTGAACTGTCAAACGCATAAATCGCTGAATAATTATTATCATTATTTCCCTGGATTCGTGACCTTAACCTACAGTTATATATAAAACCTTTTGACAATAATAATGGAACGATAAATCAACAGGCGATAAGTCAAATTACAAATGAATAATTAAGAAATATAGTTGCTGGTATTTATATGGATACATAGAGAAATATGAGATTCATATCTGAACTGGATCAAGAAAATTGTATTCAAATTGACGATAAATGTAAATAGTATTATCTTTGATATAAATAATATTTATTCATTATTTATATCTAAAATATCTTTATCAAGACAATCGGATAATTAATCTATATGTTTGTAGACATGTATAGGAGTGAAATAAATATATCGTTGATATGTGTTTTATCAAATAAGACATGATATAAAATAATGATAGATATGTCAATAAAAGAGCTATCAATCATAAAAGAGGTAACTTAATATCAGTTATTTATATTACTAATGTGATTATAAATCATCAAAATCTATTTTCGTCGCAATTGATAAATTGATTATGCAAGGTATGCAGTACAATCAAAACATGTTTATTTTGATATATATTACTATTTCATTCATGTTATTCTATAAATTGGTTTCTAAAAATATTTACGTCTTGTTTATTAAGAATCCCCTTACCAGCGGATAATCGTAAACAGTTCAAAATATTAAGAAAGAAAACATGTCATATTACATCACGGTAATGTTTTTCTGTCTACATTCGATCTAGTGCGAAGTTTTAGTGTAAATCCTTTAGTGTAAAGTTTTTTCTACTTTGCTACAGCGCTAGCATAAGAGATACCATGGGAAAACCCTTTTCATAATATTTATAAAGAGTTTTGCGTTAGTTTACTGGTAAGTTATGATGACATATAAAGTACGGATAATGTTTCCTTGTTAATCCATGAGATTTCATAAAGTTGATTTTATCAACATATTTTAAGACATATTTCATTAAAAATTTCAGATTGACCAACGTCAACCCTGAACCATCGCTATCCATTTAGGATATACATTTATACAAAATTCAAACAATCAAAATGATGGAAATACTTAACTCTATGGGCGGCGCCCGCCAAAGCCAGCCCACCAAATACCCGAACCGACCAACCATCAAGGTAGGTTAAGCTTATTTATCATAAATATTAGTTATTATATTATAATAGTATAGTATCTATGTATTATTTACTTCATTATTATTAGTAGTAATTATTTATTATGATATTTATATATGATATTTATTTATTATGTCCTGGGTGTGACACTTTATGAGATTTCATTCCAGTAAGATCCTTTTTGTATGTTAATTCGTCATGCACTGTCATGCACTGCTAATTTATCTTCTGTTATAAAGATGAAATTGAAATTTTACATTTGCATGTTTAACTAAATAAAAATATCATTAATCGTTTAAGGTGGCGCCGAGGGGCATTGTGGGCGAACGAGGCGGGGCCCAACCTAAAGTGGTCTCCAAAAAGGGCGGTACAGGTCCGCGCTCTGATAGTTCGTTTTCCATTCCGCGGAGGGATCCGCGGAAACGCGCGGATAATAATCCGCGGGCTGCAGTGGATAGACTTCGGAAACGGAACTCGATTCCCGGCGGATCACTCACAACGCGCAGTGATGTAGGACCGAAACATGAACGGCTCCAGGGGGCCCCTGGGTCGCTGTCTTATCGCAGTACTAGTCCCGATCGTAAAATGGTCGATCAGAAACTATTGGAAACGCTAATGTCGAAAAGTGATCAGGATGTGTCAAAACTACCCGCCGTTTCTGAAAACGGCGACAAAGTGCCGCCTTTATTCAAAGGCGCATGGGCAAGCAACAAAGACCCCGATAGCCAATCAGATTTGAGTCAATTAGACAGCGCGCGAACGTTAGCCTCTAATATGAGCGCCGCTACTACTACAACCAATCGCGGCATCGGTGGCGCAAAATTCAAAAAGTCCGAATCCATGCGGGATTTAACGAAGCGTTCCGAAGTCGTCAACGAAGACCCGCCATTGCCCTCGATTGTTGACATGACCGCTCCGGAGAATGTCAAAATGGTTGACCCAGATACCAAAATAGAACGCATGAAATATATCGATTTGTTCCATCAGTTGATTTTGTGGAAGAAAACCGGGTTTTTGTTGGATAATATTTCGTTCACGCAGGAAATGTGTGATGCCCTCGTGGAGGAGGGACTGTTCAATGTGGATATGATGGGAGAGATTATGGTAAATATTGCATTTATATAATCATACTGTTTTGATGGTCGCCTCGTTGTGTTTCGTTTAATTTCATTCTCTTGTACATTCCTCTACCCTTCTCTCTCTCTCTCTCTCTCTCTTTCAATCTCTTCATCTCTTCTTTTGTATTATTTCAAAACATATTTGATTATTGTATCTCGATAGTCTCAATCCGTTGTACTCACTGTTGGTTTCTCGTTCGAATTCACTCTCTCTCTCTCTCTCTCTCACACACACACACTCTCTCTACTTCTGCCCTTCAACTTCATGTTACAGTACACCGTCTCAACTTCTTTGTATTGTCTTTCCTATCCCTTGCTCGCACGTCTACTCTCTCTCTCTCTCTCTCACACACACACACACACACTCTCTCTCTCTCTCTCTCTCTACCTCTCTGTCTTTTTCGCTCTACATCTTTCATCTTTTGATATGTTTTTGAGCGTTCTCACAATAAATCGAAAGATATTCTTCACTAGGCAACTACACTTTAAATATTCATAAAATTATTTTATATAATTTAAATGTCATGTTCCATTGGCTTTTAATACGCAGGCGCAAAAATACGACGTCGAGCGCACACTCAAAATGTTGTCATTACTGGGCACTTACGGTGACGACTGTTTCCATGGTTTCCTGCGTGCACTGGGCACCTGCAAACAATATGGCGTCATCAGAGAACTACGCAAAACGGAACGCTATACCAAATATGGTAAGTAGTTATATAATGTAAACAAGGTTTGTTCACGGATAATATTCGACTGCTTTAATGCGTTTCTATGTGCATCGAACACCTGCAAACAATAAGGCGTTTAACGGCTTGACAGAGCGCAATTCCAACTATAGTAAGTGAAAGAAATTTATCTACAATATGCAGTAAAATAAAATATATTTATTGTATATGTGTATTCTGGGAGAAAAATGGACTGTCAGTCTAATACCTTGGTGGCTCTGTCCAATATTTTGAATAATGGACTATCAAGTTTTAGAACTTCCTCTTTCATCCTAAAAGAGTAAGTTAAGCAATTGACACTTGTTCTTTTGATACAAAATTTCACATTTCAATATAAGGGTATTGAAACATATGTTAAGAGTGTTTTATTTCATTTTGATACATCTGACTTTCTTGTAGGGAGATGAGAAGTAGTATACCAAAAAAATGCTTGGTATATATTTAAGGAAACTCAATAATACACTTGACATGCATATATGTGGCTATGAGCTATGACATATTTCTATAGTACGATACAAAAGCCATTTCATTATATTCTGCCGCAATATAACGGTTAATGATAAACATTAGTCCTCGTTCTTTTTTTAGGTTAAGAATGGTCTGGAAAAATCATAAAAACTGTACTCGCATATGTTTATCCAAAAGAAAACGACATTTGCATTTCAATGGATAATCGTGTCATTATTCCATTTGACTGCTATCAAATGAAATCATTTCGAGTAAGATCAATAGGCACAAGAATAAGAAGTGTCATTCAAGGACACATTAAATGGTTCTGGAAAGCATAGTTATTACTTCTTAACATTTATTGGCGGGATATAGACAATTTCCTGCTAAAATTACATTGATTTAATAAATGATATATTTGAGAATTTTTTTATAGGTTCATAAAATTGTCAATACATGTACATGGACCAGCGCTAATCAGAAAACGGTGTTCATCTGTACTCCTTTTACACTTTTCAATGATTAGCATACTTATATCAACCTTAAATAGTGATTGCTTATTGTTGTATAATTTCTAATTGCAATTATTTGTCTTCTAAATAGGTGAACAGCTTCCCGCCGTGTTCCACTATTTCCTGAACCTTTCGGAATTCCTCAACACCTACCCTCACATCGCCCGTAAACTAGGAGAAGACGAAAAGGAGATTCTCAAGAAGTTCATTGAGGGACACATCGAAATGGGTGAGTTGATTATTGGTGGGACTATATGGTTGTTATGATACATCGTTTTACGGGGAATTCACGCTAAATGGAAACATGTTTTAATAACTAAGTAATTAACTTAGGTTGGAGAAACACATTTTTGACAACATGCATAATTTAACATGCATTTCTATTAATGAATGATATCAAGATAGCCAGCCTATTGTTTTATAAACGGCAAGACTACTGATTTGAGCTAGATATATGCTTAATTATAGCAACGCTGATACGAATTTCAATAATAATATTGCAATAAACATTGGTAATACAGTATGATATCCAAGCGGCAATAGACCTTTAAAATGAATTTTATAAATTTCAGCTACGAAACAGGTTTATTTGCATTATCAAAGGAATCCGCAAGAACGAAGAAAAAGTCATCAAAATGGCCGAGAAAATCAGTTTGCTTAAAGCGCAAATCCGCGAACTAAAAAACGAAATTCGCGTTCGCACTAATCACGAACGCGAACTCGAATAAGCTCTCGCGAAAGCCAATCAGAATATCGATATTTTATGACTTGTACAAGATCCAATACATAATAGGCATGTGAAAACTGGATTCAGG
This sequence comes from Hydroides elegans, assembly GCA_001703475.1. Classification (NCBI taxonomy): domain Eukaryota; kingdom Metazoa; phylum Annelida; class Polychaeta; order Sabellida; family Serpulidae; genus Hydroides; species Hydroides elegans. Next base: position 30,234 of record LQRL01033518.1, read on the forward strand.
ATTTGTTTTCGAATAAGTTTATTTCCATTATTCTAGGTATTCGCAAGAATGAAGAGAAAGTCATCAAAATGGCCGAAAAGATCAGTTTGCTAAAAGCGCAAATCCGCGAACTCAAAAACGAAATCCGCGTGCGAACCAATCACGAACGCGAACTCGAGGAAGCCCTGGCGAGAGCCAATCAAAAGATAGACGAACTGCGCAGGCGCCTTGCGGAACAACAGGATATCAGTTTGGAAAACCGAAACGAGGCTCGCAAACTGCGTCATTTCCGGTCACAACAGGTTGGTTTATTATAAATACATATTTGTTAAAAAGAGATCCGATTGCAGTTCTGTTAATGTGCTAAATTAAGTCTTGTTTTATTAGATTTTTTTAGTAGGACTTCAATTTGTTTCTTATCTATAAACGTATCAAAATTGTTCATTCTGTCTTTACTGTTAGACTTTATTGGCAAATTAAGATTTGAACTTTATATAAACCTAATTAGGAAAACGTTTAATTATTCGGAAAAAATAGTTATTTGTGCTCTTACTACTAACTAAAACGAACATTAACAGTAGAGTTGTGCGAAGACTTTGTAAATTCTCTAAAATGAAAAGAACATAAACATATGTTGTTTTCTTATCTAAATGAAATCGGTTCGAACCAAACTGAAATCAAACATCGAAACATTTCTGTATACGACGTTATTTTAACTGCTTTCCCAGTAAACAGAGACACGTTTTTAAAACGTAAAGAATACGTTACCGATGACGTGTTTTTCAGTGACATGGAAACGTTTTTACCACGTTATTCTGTTCATACTCGATTTCGTGTTTTGTACGTTTTTCAATTACGTGTTTTGCACCTTATAAATACGTGTTTTGTACGTGATAAAAAACCTAAATAATACGTGTTTTGAACGGAATAAACACCAGATTTATATTGATCGAAACATATTTCTCGTTCCTTGTTTATGTATCATTAGTAACTGTTTCTGTATAAGTATCACATATTCATACTGTCAATCCTGAAAAGTTCTAGCAGTTGTAGATATCAGAATTTTAAAAATGTGTAATGGCGACGAATCAAATGCACTGATACTGTAATTGCAAAACGTTTAGAACTAATGACTCTAATGAAAATATAACTATTCCGTCAAGCTTTCTCTTTCCCTCTAATCATATATTATATGTATCTGTATATCTAAGCTTAATATCTATTTATAGTTACCTTAATCAGTTTTCCACGGATCCTCAGGCATCTAAGATACATTATAATAGTTCTTGGAGAGGTGTTATTGCCTATGAAAAACTATCCTCTTTCGTTAATGAATAATTTCTCATGGCCTCGAATTTGTAACTTTATTCATTTAAATAAATGTAGTTGTAGATTTAATTTGATACAAAACGAAGTGTTTCATCCGTGAATTGATGAGTTTCTAAAACCTTTTCCATTGTTCACTTCCTTGATCTCTTAATTGTGTTCGTTCAAATATAAACTGATTGAAAATGCTGTTTGATGACGTATACACAAACCCACAAACGTCACGTTATTTATACAAGTGAAACAACGTTTTAAATTACGTATTTTTGTCGTTTCCAAAATACGTGTTTTTGGCGTTTCCCGAGAACGTGTTTTTCACGTTTAAGTGTAACCTTAAGAAGCCCTTAAAATCAAGACGTTTTAAAAACGAAATAAAAACCTCTCCAAACACGTTTTTAAAATGAATATGTCGTACGACTAAAAGAAAACGTGAGGAAAACGTAAAAAAGTAGTTTTATGTGTAAGTAACCAAATATTCACTATTAGCAAACGTGCAAAACACGTTTTCTGTTTACTGGGTTGTTTTGGTCACAACATTACTATACATATGTTAACTACTCTTTTTGGTCACAACAGGAAGAACTGCTCAAATTTATTGGCGCCAAAAGTGAGGAGCTCGAGATGCCTGATTTGGGGCCACGCCAGCTGAGTCAGCAATTAAAAGAAATGCGCAATACACTGGACAAACAAAAGTCCGTTTTGGAAAAGACACTTCTGGATAGACAGAAAACAAGTATGAATAAAAAGGGTGGGGTTTCCCGAGAGGGCGGGGCTAAACGGGGCGGCGGGGTTTCCCGCCAAAATACAAAGATTTCCCGCCAAAACACGAAAATGTCACGTGCCAACACGATGCTTCGGAAAAAGAATCCGGATACTGTTCTATCGGAACTACGCATGAACCAAACACAGTTGAACTGTCTCGCCAACAAAGTATACTATATGCTTGTGACGCTGCAATCGTTTGAAAAGGAGGAACGTCGAATCACAAAGATTCTTGAGGATGGTGATCCGACTAAGGACAAAGCCTATCGCACGGACATGACCAAAATGCTAAAGGACATACGCCATGAACGCAAACAGCTCAAGGAACAATTAACCGATCAAGAACGTCAATTATATATCAAGGAAGGATACGTGAAAAATGTGCGCAAGGATATATTGGGTATCGGTACTACACCAGCAGATGTGACGTTTTATAAGACGCAACATGATAGTTTAGTATCGCAAATGCAAAAAGTCATGGATCACCTGAAAATGCTTCACAAAAAAGAACTCGACGCGGCCGAAGAAAGACGCTTGCAGACGATAAAGGAATTCGAGGATTTGATCCAGGACATCAAAAACAAAAATATCGAAGAACAGGGTAAATTGCGACTGAAAATCCGCACGAAAATATCCGAAATCAACGACCGTGAAAAGATCTTGAATCGTCTCAAGAAGCAAATCACCACCATGGCCAATTATGCGTCGAAGAATATGAATGCTCAGGCGACGGTCGATGAATGCCGGAAAATCACGAGGAGTATGATCGGAGAAGCTCGCAAGCTCAAGGTAGTTAAGTTGTTATTTATTTATTCAGGTTAAAATCAAGCTTTGTTATAATAGAAATTAATTAAACAAATAATATGGTTTAATCATTTATTCAGTTTTTACAACTTATATAGCGATCTTAATCCGTTATATTTTTGTTTATATAAAATATTATCAGAAAAACGCGAAGTTGAGTTTAATTGAGTTTTACTGCGTGATTTTGTTCAAAACTCACATTCTCATTTTCCTGTTTTTAATCAAATATTGCGAATAAAATATAATATAAAATAACCGAAACCGTGAATTGATGAATGCATCATCGCATATAAATATCCAAAATCAAGTAGATTGTATGATCTGGCCACGTGAACAAAAAACTAGTTTTTTTATATTCTCAAAGTGCTACTAATTAAATAATACCCTCAGTATTTGTATTATATTATATGATATATTTTACATTTTATACCACTTCAAAGGCAATCGCCGAAGAGAAAGATCGCGAGAAAGCAGAACTGGAGCGATTGGAAGCGATTGGTGACGAAGATAAGATTAAAGCGTTTCACGAAGCGAAGTTGCGAAAAGAAGAGAAGAAACAGAAGGCACTGGATAAGAGGAAACGGAAGAAAAAGCAAGGTACTAGACTTATCTTAAATCATACATAAGTCCATATTCAATAATATTCCCGATGATGAGAAAATGTATAAATAGTGGTAATTAATATGCGAATTGGAAAATAAATTGAGGTTTATAATTATATTGTTAAGTTGTTGATCACTTCGTTGGTATGGCATTTATAATTGTAATATAATATATGTCTTTTTTTATGGCAAATCAATTATTCGTTCGCACAAAACTCACAAACTTAAGATTTTGTTACAATCACACCACAAACAGTCGCTAATGTTCCAAAAAAAACTGGATCTGTTCGCTTGTAAGGATCGTTTTACCTTTTACCTTATCTATCAAATTAACGCACCCTTGTACTACAGGTTTACTCCCAATACAAAAGAACCGTTTATGTACAACAAGATGTTTATAGCCATATCCTAAGACGTCCCATTCGAAAACTATAGATACAGTCAAAATATATCAGTAGCTTATCCCACGAAAGGTAATGTTTAATATTGATCCCAGATATATAAGATGGATACACCAACTTTTATAAAACACACATGTTTGAATTTATCTCTACAGATTACCTTGCCGACGACCGCCTTCGTTACGTTGGCGATCGTTTGTGTCTCGAATGGCGAGTACTCGGCAAGTGCCTCGGTCTTACGAATAACCGAATGGACATGATAGAATGGGATTGTCCTCTAAACGCAAAGCAAGACCAGATCTGTTTCGCTATGTTGAAGGCATGGAGAGATGAAGAGAAAGGAAGGGTGAGTGGTTATTTTTATTGGTTTTGTTGGGATATGGTTTGGGGGGGGGGGGGGGGGGGCCC
>LQRL01033559.1:2289-12962 GCA_001703475.1 Hydroides elegans
GTCTCCTGTAGTGCTGTGTCCTATATTTCACACGATTGCAGTTTTTTTTTTTTTTTGCAGATTTGATATATAGACCTTGTTATTAAAGACGCACTACTTCCCTAGATCAAGTTTCTCGCATCTCAGAGTTCAGAATCTCGTTGGACAGGTGACAAAAGGCGAAGGGTAGATTTATTTAATTTTCCCTGAAACTGCTATGAAATTTTGCCTATTTATTATTAAATAATGGTGTTTTCCGATTTGTTTTCACTAAAATGTTTTTGTTTTTTTTTTCGTTTTCCTGAATATTTCTGAATCGCATTAACTAGAGTAGTGAGCTATTGAAACACAGCAGATCCCTACACGACATTGCTATATTTAGTTACATTGTATATTTCGCTCATATTTTCATTCTTTACAAGAGAATAGCAAAAGTGGTGGTCCACCGGTCCGGGGCCGGTAGTTTTTGGCTCGGGCCGGTACATTTTCCAAATATATATTTTTTAACCATAAAGCTATTAGCGGTTTATCTAGATCTCCTGCTTAAATAATGTTGTCTGCTGTAAGATGAAAAGAGACTAGTTTTAATGTATGAGTGCGTAATAGACATCTTTCTGCCACTTGTATCTACAGATCCGATTTCAAACTTGAGACTTTAGGACAATGTTCAGAAAAAGATATTATTATGAGAATAGTTATGTATAAATCCATATTTTGTCAAATGTTGAGATCTATAAACATATTGATAATTGTCCATTATCCCCTATGTAAGGTTATCACTTCCAATCGATTCAGTAGGTTATGACGTAATTCGTAATTTCAAAACATTCATGATACAACCGGGCTCATCTGCGAACGTTGCAAGATAAAAAGAAAATAACGTCTAATCAATATCGCTAGTGATTTTTTCTTTGGATTTCGCAGCGATCGCAGGTCGATCTGGCCGCACCGTAATAACCTTAGCCTATATACATTCAGATTAAGGATGGGTCGGGGCCCCGAAACCCCGGGGCCCCCGTCGATGAAAGTTCAACCCCGGGGCAAAATTTGACCCCGGGGCCCCGTCGTCCTTAATGACCTTTACTGTCAACAACAGAAAAGATGCGTAAATTGATCAAAATCATGCAAATATCAAACAAAAATATAAACATCATTCACATCTGGCCTATTCATACATCTATTTATATTGTGCTATGAAATAACTGTGTTTTCAATGATTTCACAATTCTGATCATGCTAAGAAATCTTATTATTTAAATCATAGTTCATGTCGAAGCTGTGATTATATATCAAAAGACGGGGTATCGACGGGGCCCCGCGACGGGGCGGGGTTTGAGTGACGGGGCCCCGGGGCCGAAAATCTGGCCCCGACCCATCCCTAATTCAGATAATGAGAAATTCAAATTTTAACAGAACCTACCTCTATCATGTAATAGGAAATGTTATCAATATATTATCCTCGTTTTGTATATAATATTCTATTTCATTTTAGACAAACAACCAAATCGAGAATTTTCTAGATACGTTTGTACTATTACAACTAAGTACTAAACTATTACATAACATGGCTTAACCGTCTAATATGTATAGGACCTTAAGTCTCGTTAAGTATATGATTCACCATTTTGGCCGTCCCACCATCACATATCTACGTCATTGCAACATAGAGACACTTAGAACAAGAATGTTCGATTTATCACCCGATACAAAAACTCAGCACTTTTGTTACATTAAAGATCATAAATTACTTCTCAAGTTGTTTTCAGATATCAAATAAAGCAAATACCGGAATTAATAACTGTCCGCTCGTGTTTAATTTAGAAGGTCCCCATAATTCATGCTGAAGTAAACAAGCATGTTTATAACGTATATCAGTAAGAACCCCCTTAATAATCGACTATAACGTCCATTTTGTCACCAGAATATATCAAAGGAATCGGAAACTTATTTATGTAAATGCCGGTAACTGATTTGCATTTTTGCACTTAAACGCCCATGTCTACTTCGAAACGTATGACACAACTGAATATTTATGTATGACGGACTGTTGCATTAATGAATCTCGGGTCTCTTCACAATATACAGTGGATCCTCGTCAAATCGATTTAAGATCAGTCGAATTATTGTTTTTACCAAACATAAATGGAAGTACCGCCTCTGTATTTGTTTGGTCGAAAATCTTATCGCCTATACCGGAAATCGGTTAAACCGGACAGTTTTCGCTGGGCCTTAGGTGTTCGATTAAACGAGGTAATACTTTACATTGATTCTACGTATGTTACAGATGTCCGCATATAACATGATATATATCCGACTCCATTTGATAACATGTGGGTGTTTAAAACTTAAGTGATCATATTATTTGCTACTTGATCCAGAAAAAAAAAGTTAGCTGTATGACGTACCCATTTGTTCATGCTACTTGCTTGTCCTGTCGTCTAGATAACCCAACAAAGCAATTTCTATGTCAATCTCAAATATTCATAGACCAAAACACTGATGACATTCCTTAGATAACGACTTAACGGCTTAACAAGATTGCATTTACCTTCGACACTTTCGACTTAATGGTTTCTCGTACTTATCAGGCGCGGATTTACCATACAAATCACCCGGCGCACGCCCCCCTGTTCGCTGTTATATGTAAGACAAAAAAATAAATGTGCGCCCCCCGGTTCAGCCTGATAATTTATACAGTTACAATATGTGGTAACAGCATTTATTAGCTAGATTTATGTCAAGTTCTGTGTATTTCCTAAGATATAATGTATATGTTTACCAAAAATATGACAGCTCATACTGTATGATTGTAATTAGATGAATAGTTTTGCTTCAGATATAGTTATTTTTGATAACGCTAGTACAGTAGACTCTCGCTAATCGGCACCCCTCGGGACCGGTCATTTAGGTTCCGATAAACCATGAGTTCCGATTAACAGTAGTTAATTTGTATAAACATACGATTATTGGATTTTAAAATCGGTGCCGATAAACCGATAGTTCCGATAAAAAGAGTTCCGATTAATGAGAGTCTACTGTATCATAAATAGGACACGACAATAAATGACGCAAAAACGGATAGATAATAACGAAACATTTTAATGAAGTTAACTTGACATCATTTTAAATCTATTAAGCACCAAACCTGAATAGTCAATCTGAAGAGCCAAATAAACACTTCATATCAAATACTCCGTTTTTCATTATAAATCCTTCCTTATATTCAAAAGCTTGCAACTTTGAGTGGATATAACAAAGTCCCTTAGATATTCATCCATTTATTCAAAAGCTTTCGACATTGAGTGAATATATTAAAAGTCTCTTAGATATCCTAAAGAAAACTTCTAAAAACTTAAACCATATGAAGTTGTTATAAGTACTGAAAGCGCCCATGAACCGACGTCATGTATAATGAAGATCGATTACGGCGCAAAACGTAGACTCACCTGGCGGATGCCCAAACGGAAATATAGCACTTCTATATCACATTTGTTCGGTTTTTTTTTATGTGTACATCTGCGATTCCTAACATTTGAATCATAACAGTAAGAGTATCCTTTTGTTGTATGTGCTTTTGTGAGTCTTGATGATTTTGAGATTATTGATTTGGTCAGTGATCAAGCTAAAATGCGAACACGAGCAAATGAGTATTGTCCTGATCAAGTTTATATTTGCAATTTCTTATAATTATTTAATAAAATTAATCTTAAACTTTCAATTCTAAAACTTAATAATTGCTTACGCAAAGGGATTTGCTATCCCAATTAATTGTATTATCAATATGTTAGACAGTTTTATAGCTTCATATATGTACATGTGTTGCATACCTCTGGTTTCAATTTCTTGGCATGTATATCCTTGAATATAAATGAAGTGAAAACATACAGTTCATACAGTCATTGTAACAGTCAATCCCAAGCACTTAAATCTTAAGTCCATGCATCAACAAATATTCATCAAATGTCATCTATTTCCTTGGAATTTTACGGTGCTATATTGATTCTATGATCAAATGACCAAATCAGATCAGACGATTTCTGATTAACGATTCAAACATCAATATTGCATACCTTTATGGATGCTTCAACATAGACTGAGGTTTTACTGGCTATCCGTGCCTAAAAAAAGACGTTTGAGCCTACCAACAAGGAAATATCCAGCATTTACAGCATCAATCTGCTATTTGTAGCCAAAGAGTAAATCATTGATATTTATTCCGTCTGTCGATTTATGGGCAAAACCATAATGTCTAGTCATATCTTGCCAAATTATCCGAATATACAAGCAAATAAATGTATGTTTTCCCAAAGCCAAAACACTGGAGGAGCAAAGAATATTGATCACGTCCACAGCAAACAAGATAGACTGAAGAGTCAATCCTTGAGTAATGTCCTTAACTCGACCAAACAACGGATTATATGAGCAGTAAATGGTGATGAGAGGCTCTCTACACCTCATTAAGACCCCAAACATGGAGAGACATAGTCCTCTGAGACAACATGAAACCAGCCTGGAGCAGGTGGATTAATTCGGGTTTATGACTTGACAATGATTATTAAAGATTTTCGTCACGTTTCGCAAATATGTCTTTCGTATGCATAACGGTATGGCCACGCACTCTAGCGATTTCTGCGAATTCAAAGACGATAGACTGGTAATCGCGCTGGTAAATTTGGATCTTACAATATTCTCTTCTAATTTCGCAGCCAAAATATTGCAATAATATTATCAACAGTAGTCCTGTAAGCTTAATATTATACAAATAAGGTAGAGAATACATGGATTTTTTTAATTGCAGGACACTAATTCCACTAAAAACCTCCATTTGGTCTGCAAAAACTTAAAACAAATTGAGCACTCATACTATACAGCTTGGGTAAGAGTTTGTTTTGTCATTATTGCCAGGGGCAGTAGACCTAATGTACATAGAGACAGTTTAAACTAATGACTCATCAAGCTTGAAAACTGAGCCGCATTTCCTGCAAACGTGTTTAATATATTTGAAACTTGAGACTTATGAGGCATTATCCTTTTTTGTTTTTGTTTTTTGATTACAAATTCTATTACAAAAAAAAACAACAAAAAAAAGATATTGTTTCGAATTCATATTCTAGTGTCATTGATAACATCATATCCGTAGGCAGTAGCATAATCAGATCAGTCAATATGTTTTAAAATATGAATACGCCCATTAATTTCTCATGATATAAAGCTACAAAATCTTCATTTTTGTGTTATTTAAAGAAAATAATTTTGCCATAATTACGCTGATCGATCATCCAATTATCGAATTATCTTCTCGATTTCGGCATGCTGAAATTCTGACAACATAATACATGTATATCTAGACGTTTGAAAGAACCACTCAGCTCTTACTCATAAAAAGATGGGCGTGTATCGCTTTTACATGTAAGTATTACATCCATGATTCATTTATCGAAGCCCATGAGACGTCAAAATGTTATGAGTAAGCGCGAAAAAACCTGTAACATATCACCCGTATGCACTTTTTTGGCACTATTTTAATTCGAATGTCATCACTGTGTATTGTATTTCAAATTTCAGTTCATCAAAATGGAATTCGTTATCATCATTTTTCAAAGGCTATGGAAAAGATGCTTTGAAATAAACCTGTCTCCATTTAACTGTCCATCAAACAATTGTCAACCTTAAAATGCTTTAGTGCGTGGCCAGACGAGGAGCGTCGAGCGTTTTGGGGTGGCCAGACGGGGAGCGTCAACGAGCGTTACTTTCACTTGGAAATCGTATCTAATAAATTAAATTGGGGCATTTTAAATGTCTTCGGTACATAATTTAATAGACTTACGAGGAGTGTGGAGTATTTGTTAGGAAACTTACAGCAAATCAAGGTATCTAATCATTTGTTTATAGCGACACTAGTACATTCTTTCACTCTATTTTAAACTTTTCTCAAATCCTCATAAGATGTCAAACACATATGATCCGGTGCACGACGCTTGCCGTGTGGCCATTTAGTTTGGAGCGTCACTGAAAAATTGGCTAAGTCCCACAAAGAATATATAAGACCAATACCGCTGACGCTCCCCACTTAAACCTATATTGAATTACTTTTGCTCACCTTTGATGTTGAATTGAATAAATTGTATATACAATGTATATTTAGATGTAACCTTTGTACAATGACACATTTCGCCTCCTATATTGTTTTCTTACAGGCACAGGGCCAGCTAGTATAATAAGACCCGCATAATCATTAATTATTATATTTATGAACACTATAAATTTTTTTATGTTTATTGTATGCCGATTTATTTTATACAGAATTAGAAATATGAGAATATAATATGGCGTACCTGTACAGTTCTAATAATTAACCCGAGCTAGAAAGGGTAACTTAATAATATCTTAACGTAAATAGGTACCATCTATAAGCAAACAATATGCAACGCAATTACTTTTTATCTCAATAATCAATATAGTTATAATCAATAAGAACTACCTAAAGTTATCAAAAGTTGGTTATTTTTTAATTACTTAAGACTGTATTGTTAACTGTTCCAACTCAGTCGCTTCTCCCAATGTTACAATCTGCGATCCAACACAGCAACCACCAGAACCACAGAGCTGTTCGCCCCTAATCGATCCAATCAGCTTTTCAAAGAAAACACGTCTCTTCTCTAAATCATCAATATTCTCGGGCCAATCCATGTAGATGTTCGAATCCAGTACTTGTCGAATGTCGGAGGGGATATTATTTCCAAGGTCACCGAGTTTGATGTAAAGCATCTTTTTGTTTGTCCTTAGTTCTAGGTCCCGTGCACGTTGGAGCTCGAACTGTATCCAGTATTTGTGAATGGATTTCTCGCTGAGTATAGCAAGGGTGAGGCGGCTTTGTTCCATGAAACGGGGAATGACTTCGGAGAGAAAACCATCGCCAGGAAAATCGCGATAATGTACGCAGCAACGCATACCATGAGTATTTTCTAATACATCCAGTAGTATATCATGGACCCATAGTCTGTCTTCATTGCCATATATCAAGTACACAGTAAACGTGAAAGTTTTATTGTGTTCACTCTTTGAACAACAAAAGCGTTTACATGAAAATAACATATTCAGTAAACGATATCTGTATTTTCTACATAATAATATTGATATTATGAATATTATAACACTTATATTGATACAAAGTATTACAAGTATTATTTCTATGACAGTCCAGCGCTCACATGACTCTACATGATCATCCATGTTAATTCCCAAGACTTGTTTTTCGGTAAAATCCTCATAATTTGAGCACATGTATGTCGCAATGTTGGCATGCCTACCCTTGTTACTGTGAAGCCATTTCATGGATTCAATAACTTCGTGATTGCAACTGCATATTAAAGGGTTTTGCGATAAATCCATTGTGATACTATTATGTTCAACCAAATAGTGACGCACTAAACTTGGTATGACTTTGATTTTGTTATCCGACAAGTCAATGAATTGTAGCTTTCTACAGTTTTTAAACATAAGAGGAGGCAAAAAAGTTATTTCGTTATTCGCAAAATTGGCTGATTCTAGATCATTTAGACCTCTACACAACTCAAAATGAGTCGAAAGTGTAAGGTGGTTTCGTCGCAAACTAAGAAATATCACTGAGGATATAGGAATATTCATAACAAAGTTCGACAGATTCGTTTCTAGATCATCCAACCAGAGTTCCTTGAGGTGTGGTAACCCGTGAATTGTTGTATAAGGACGAGAGTTATTTCTGGCCTTTGAAAAGAAGTCCAATCCTTTCGAATGTGTAGATTGTAGCACAGTAAGTGAATTATTTAAAAAACAAATTGGATCATCAGAGGCGGGTCTCTCAGATGCTACTTCTTGGTTTGAACTCATTGGCATAATATTCCAAAAATAAGAAAGAATCGAAAAATATCCAAATGGCATGAATTTGCCATGGTACTCAATTAAATGTGGAGATATAGGTAAGCCGATTCCAACGGAGCACCACAAATCCATACAGGATAATCGCCCTAAGATGTCGCCTGGTGCTTCGAAACGAGTAGGCATATCCCATTCACAATTTGTATAATTAGATCTATTGCTTGAATGAAAGAGTTCTTGATAAACAATATTTTCATCGAACGGCACAACATATGGCTCTGCTTCCAATGAAAGGAATTTTAGTTTTGGATGTAAAAGAGCAACCTGAATCCATAAATACTCCTTGAAAAGAGAACGTCCAAACAATTTCAAATCTAGGACGTGTAAATTTGGCAGACTTCTAGGCACAGACCAGTTGAACTCTTGGGTTATGCTTTTTTGCATGTCAAAATCCCAGTCTAGATATTTCAAATTCCTGCATTGCAATATTGTTTCCCATAGGTTGGGGAATAGCAGAGGTTCATAAAATCTCACATTTCGCAACCTTAAATATTGGAGATGAATGCTTGATTGGATGGTATTACCATCAATTACAGATTGTTGTTCAATGTTGATTAGCTCCATCTGTGAACCGATGATATTAAAACCATCTGTATAAATCCATGGATTGCCATCAGGGCTTATGGTATGTAGCCTTTTGGTATTGGGGAAAATATCTTTGATGACTTCCAATAAACGAAAGTTCATAACTGTTACAATCTTCTGGTAGATAATCCAAACTTCCTCTATATGTAACAATGAGTTTATTTTTGTTATCGGCCATATATCTTTTGTAAATATGACTATTGCGTTTAATTCTTTTTCAGGTAACTCAATCGATGAACCATTCATATAAATATGCATATCCTCAGATGGTAAAGTAAACAACGATTTGTAAAGATCAAATTCTTTGTTTTTACTTTTGAGAAGGGTATCGCTTCCAAAATATGTTTTGCCTTGTATCGGTCTCATTCTAGAAATAGAAAGCGCAACTGTCAAAAAGCTGCAATACAGTAGAGTAAGATAATTTAATCGCATATCCATCATAAATTAACTTGAACAGAACTTATAAAATCGTCATTTGTATTATCAAAACAAATAAATCCACCGTTTACAAAAAATATATCAAAAGGTACGTTTTTCTTTCAAAATATTAAGCATATATTTATATGGATGTATTTCTTCAATTTTCGGTAACACGAATAGCGCTCTAATTTCAAACGTTTCGTATAAATATTTGAATTAAATAAGTTACTATTTTACTAAACAGCATGAGGACGGTCATACGTTAAGTGACAAAAATCAAAATATTGCGCTTTCTAACTTGTTATCACCATTTGAATAATATGTATCTTTACTCTGTTTAAAGTATACCTTAGACCAGGGTTTTCCAAAAAATGCACCATATTGCGTCGTGATTACCAATCATGTTTATTCGAATTCAGCATATTTCGTGTTGGAAAATACAATGATTCGATTAATTCTATGTCATTTCTGTCACTTCAGTCTTTTATAAAACATACGAACTGTCATTGGAAAACATTTTGATTTTGGCTATTTGACCAAAGACAGGGTTAATTTAAACCCCTCTGTTATACGAGTTGAACAAAATTAACAATAGAAATTATATACATGCACATGCAAAATGCACACTCAGCTCTTACTCATAAAAAAATGGGCGGGTATCGCTTTTACATGTAAGTGGTACATGTACAGTCCTGTGTACGGGGATCTGTTCGCCGCACCTAGGTATTCCGAGGAATAACTCAGATATCTGAAGATATTTCTCTGCGGTGCACCGGGTTTGGAGACGGTCTTATCAGTGATATGTTGAGCTGTGGATTTATGTAAACATAACCCCGTGTGGGCTTATCTTTGTCAATATGACTTCTCATTAATAATGCATTTACGTGTTTACATATCTCACAAAATATCAAAATACCCCAAACCTGAGCATATACAATGACATTTTAATTCATCTTGGGCATCCTACTTATATTTCATATTTGAAGCTCATTTTGAAATAGGCATTAAGCCGCATTTTTATAGGTATTGATATGTTATGATATGTGATACATGTGAGTAAAGCCCAGCGGAGAATATCCCAGTGGAGAAAAGCCCCGTATTATAAAATCTGATAAAAACAATGTAATATGAAATCATTGCAAAAGCATTGGGGTTTATATACTCAAATTTTCATGTAATATACACTGTAAGTTTGGGTCTTTTAAAATCAAATTTGATTTACAAATATTTTTTTAATGGAATCTCAAGAGCATCGAATTTCACTTTCATATTTTCGATTTTATATCAAAAGCCTTTTCATATCAGCATGGATAAAACTATCAAGTAAATGCAATCAGAACATGAATGCTTAAATAACGACTGAAATCGTCCCTCATCTGAATTGCAATCCACTGTCGGCCCCATTGCAACCAAACATGAAAGCAAACTCACACGTGAAAACCCTAAATTCAATTGCAATCATAATCGCTAACGTCGCACTAAGCATTACTTTGAACCGTTGAGTGAACTGTTTCTCTCGAAGCACTATGTGTAGATTTCTAAATTGCAATCGAATTTTCTAAAGTTTATAAAAAAAAATACAGTTCTTGATTGCTAATTTAAATAATATATTTTTCATAATTATGATACAACAAAAAAACTCCACTCCACTCTTGACAAAAAAAAATGCTGAGCTTTTCTCCTAGTGAACAAAAATACTGGGCTTTTCTCCACTGCAATATTCTCCTGGATTCAAAGAATCCGGTAAACAGCAAACTCGATCCATGATTGTC
>LQRL01033563.1:0-10713 GCA_001703475.1 Hydroides elegans
CATAGTTGGAGATGATGGAAATGCCTAAAATTTTCATTTTAGGGACGGAAATTAGTGAATTACCGTACTTTGGCGCGTATGAATAACCCTTTAGGGTATTCCAACCAAGATGTGGATTTTGAGGAGTAGATTGTTCATTCAGCTTTGAAGGTAAAATTGTTTAAATAACTCATTAACACCACTTACTCATAGGACCATGGATCCTCTCCATCCTGCCCCTCCTCATCTTCATTCCCATCCTCATTGCCCTCCTCATCCTCCTCGTACTTCATCTTGCGGAAGAACTTTGAGAGTTTGATGGAGAAGATGATGGAGAGGAACATGAAGAAGGTGCACCAGCCCAGGGCGAACCACACACCGTTCTACGACGAAACGATATATGTATATAATAGGTAGAGTCTATCTGTTCTCGAATTAGAATAGGGAAAATGATTACACTTATATGTATGTTAGCATTGCCATATACCTTTTAGACTTTCCATATATTTTAAGACTTATTTTTGCACTCTTGTATGGCTACGGGAACCTAGTAAAATTGCATGATTTAATTTACCATTGTTGACACATTCAACATACACGCAGATATGGTAAATTTCGCAAATTGTATGATGTAAACGTTTAATTTATATAAAGTGAAATTAATTTGCTGAATACTTCTTTAATTTGATTACATTCTCCATTTGACACAGTTCTGGTCGATTTCCGAGTCCATATTGCAACAGTGTTCATTATGGAAAAGATTATCACTCAAAACAATGTACTTACAAGAGTGCCAATGGTGAGATCGCAGAGCCCCGTGACGATGATGGCATTCCAGACATTCCATACTGGGGAGCATTTCGCCATCTCGGTCGTAAACTGAAAATGAATAAATGAAATTGGATAACATTGTCGATTTTTTATAGTTATAACATGTCAATCTAAGGACATTTTCGAATGGTTTACTAAAAAAAATGCATTTAAGGTATGGTCTGAAAGAAAAGCCGAAAACTAACCTGATCAAATGTGTAGTTAGAGTAACTGAATACTATCCCTGTGATCCTATCAGCAAAATCACCGACCACCTAAAAATGAACAATACAAAATTGTGTAATACAATCAAACACCCTGATGTTTATGATGACTAGATTGGTAATGTACCACTCGAGATTTCCTATTGCACTGTGAAATAATCCGGTATGCTATATGACATATATCTAAATTAATCACAAAATGTGAGCGATCGGATTGAACACGTACAGGTATTCATTATATAAATAAAAAAAATATTAACATAGTTACCTGACTGACATAATCGTCACCATAAGTCGTGAGATTTGTTTCCACGCCATTGGCGTCGGCTATCAATTGATCGATGTCATCCTATACACAAAAGAAATGGTATAATATAAATCTAGGTACATTGCTAGACAGTAAGAAACACAAACGCGTTTTAATCCAGTCGTGTAGGTTAATAATACAGTAAAGTTAACCAATACAAATATTTTCTATATAGGTTTATATCATTCGATCATATAGACCAAATAAAGTGTATGTGCTCTTTATGAATATTCTAAAGTGTACATGCACATTTTCTTTGTTATTCTGCTGTAATAAAATAAAGTTTTGATGAGGAACTAACCGGAACATCTCCAGCTATACTGTCCAGAAGATTCACTGAATCCAACTCATTCGACTGAAACGAAAAAAAAAACATTACCGTATCTTGTTTTATATTTGTTTCATCTGGCTTTCAAAGAGTGGACATCTATTTGTAACATTTGAATGTTCAAAAAAGAATACTATTTTTATTGTTGCTTGTATTTGTAACGTTGCTTTAAGGTACATTTGCAGCTATACAACTTTTTACGAATAGATTTTCGATCATATCTACCTGAGCAGTCGCGGCATCGGCGTATTCGTTGTCGATGATATTCTGCAGAGTGGATGCTGCCGAATTCAAATTGGACTATAAAAGAAAAGCATATACATTGATACGCTGAATAACTCTTTAAATATTGAAACGTGAAACAGTCATATATGATCGTAACATTTTAAAATAGCCATTCATTAACTATTTATTTGATTCTTCATCCCTTCAATACGCAATAACTAGGAAAACCTTAAATTTCCTGTGATATGGTCTTTGAATCAAATGATTCCAATCGGATGCCAGGGTTCCGTATAAAATATTCATTTATCTCATTTTCGACTGTTGATTATATGATATACATTCCATCTACATTGGTTTGAGCTTGGTAAATAAATACATACCGATAGAGTGGCATCTGAGCCTGCGAAACTGGTTGCCACCGTCACGAGGTCGCTATGCCACGTGACCAAGTCAGCTATGGTTATATCTGTTGTTAACTGAAATAATATTTAAACAATGCTATATATCATTATTAAAAGTAATATTTCATTACTTATTATATCTTGTGTCTGATCTTACTGTTAGCACATTTGGTCACTTACGGGATTGCCAAGATAACCCATTACATCTTATTAAGATACAGTAAACCAACCGTAAACTTGAACCGTAACGATTGTACAACGAATGGTGATGAAAATACTATCTAAGCTATATACATGTAGTCGAAATCACTGTTGATTTGATATTGAGCATTATTCATAACAATATATACATTAGGACAGCACTTAATTAAAGAATATCGTAACATAGAATTGTTTTTAAAAATCTTTATGAAGAGTTATAAGGTCGCCAAAAACAACTCACAACGACTCGCATTGCATCATAATCGAGGTCATCCAGTGCGTCCTTCATGTCCAATAAAATGGCCTCGGTGTCAGCCGACATGATCTCGATGTTCGTGATGTCCGTCGTCATCGAGTCAAGCGTGTCCTCGATGTCCATTTGCTGGAGGAAAGAAAATGAAATACATGTAGAATTATGTATGATATCGGACATATGATATATGATCCATTCGAAAATTTGAATACAATTGGCAAATATTGTTTATTTTAATTTTCATTTGCTTTTATCTTAATTATTCACGAGGATGAAACATTGAAACGTCACTCCACATTCATTCGATCTCAATCAACTCTTTCACACGACACAGAGGACAAGACGACACAGTTACATCGTGCCGGATGATGCAACATTTGGCTAACATGGTATTGGACACTTAGATGTCTTTTAGATGCAGAAAGAAATCAAATAAAAGTACATGTAAGTATGTTTCACTTCTGAAAGTCAAGGTTTTCATCAAGGAAGCTTTAAGTTAACATGTAAATATTATTATCATTAAAAATTATACTACTAAAAAAAATCATAGAACTGTGTTTGTAATTATGATAAAAATTGTGGAAAGCAGACTCACGTCCTGCCAATCCGTCATTTGGTCGAGGTCAATGAGATGTTCCAGTTGCATGGCTTCATACGCCGCCTTGTTCTTACGACACTCCCTATACGCAAAGAACATTTAAATGATAAGCTTGTTATTCTACGTATATCGTTTAAGAAGAAGAAGCCTGACTTTTTATGTTACTGCTTTCTTTTTATCATTGGAATGAAGGAATGACGCAAAATGACTTTGGAACCATGACATACTTTCCGGGTTCATATCATAAAAGAACACAAAATAATATAAAAGTTATGTGATAAGATACATAATTTATTTTGAAGCATTTATAACTTGATATATGCAATACATATTCACAAAACAACTGAGATGAATCTATTTCTATACTCACTCTAATACACCGGACACGGTGAGATTGATGGATCCGTTGTTGAAAACCAGTTCTCCCATAAAGTAGCCATCTTTACTCAGGAGACTGCCTGGTTCATCGATTAACTGCAATAAATATCAGGTGATAAAGTAATAATTTGAAAAGGTACCATCAAGTGAAAAAGTGTTAGGGGTTGAATCAATTTCAATAGGTGGTATCTTGTGGTTGAATGCTGATTCGTTTATATGAAGTATTGAGGTATATAGCTTGGATATGGCATAGTGGAAATCCTTATCGATATTTTAAACCTTTTGTCTCTTTTGTTTTAAGAAAAAATATTTCATTTGGCACACCTATATGTGGTTAGACTCCATCGCATACGGTTGCGTTCGGCTTTTAACCGAACACGTGCTGAAGAATATGACGTGGGTAGGGAGTCATACGCAAAACACCCATAAAAAAACTTTGTCTTAGCTTTTATGCTCAACATATTTCTTAATGACACATTATATTGGAATACCGTTCCAAAACCTAGAAAGAGTAGCTCAAAACATAATATTCCTTTTACTCACATTTATTATTGACAGTGCACTTAATCATTGAGTGAGGTTTATATGAATCATATTTGTGTATGTCTATTTTTCGGAACAGTGGACGCTGCACTTGTACGGATTGGGATTGTGCCAAATTGCTCGTTTCAGCTATTCATAAAAGTTATTAGGGCAAAAGTAATATGTTTTGCCAAAAATAAGATAAATAAGTCCATGAAAAACAATTGGGAGAACCGGTCGTTAACTCTTTGAGAAAATTATGGTAACTTGCATGCCAATCTGAAAGAAGTTTGACGCAAGTTCTTTCTGTTTGTGTTATTATTTCGCAATTATTTTGCAATCACTTTAACGTGGAATTGCTTTAGCTTTATGATTTGTTGATGGTGTTTGTAATCTTTATTAAACAGTCTTTATCTAATCATTTTCCACTCATGCTCAATGTTTTGCTTATATTCGTATTCATATCATAATTGCAATCAGTTAGAACATCGCTCTTTAACTGCTGTGCTTTGTCATTTACATTTTGACTATTATGATTAGTTATCAAATGAGCATATAGTTACATGTTGAGAGTTTATATTATAGCTTCAATAATTACATGTATGTTCGTCATTCTATTTGTATATCCATAAAAACCACATGCGTCCGAAAATCGACCCGTCACTCAGAGGGTGGAATCATACCTTCATATCATATCTGCATACACTACTTTATTGGATTTTAAGCTTAAATGAATATTTATAATGCTGTCATATCGTTCTGCTCACCCTTTTAAATGCCTTGTAATTTGGATCGGTGAGCGGTTCGCAGAGGAACTTGTGCATCGGGTAACCGAGCAGAAACATGAGGAAGGTGACAAAGATGAAGAGCAGGCTGAAGATCCAGGCCAGTCCAGCGCCACTGTTGAATGCAAGGAGAGACATTTTTTGAATGCGAATAAATTGATAATTGACAGTCCTAAGTTCGGGCTTCTCAAAACAGGATGAGCTGCAATTGATGTCATTTGATACTCAATATGTACAATTTAGTTGATAATTATAACTCATCAAGAATAATGAATGATCATACATCAACATGTTATCCAACAATGACGCATCACATTCTGAAATTGTCTGAGATTAATTTTCAATAAAGATGTTATAAGATCCTAAACAGATATGTTTGAAATTGAACAGTTAAAAAAAAAACATTTTAAACTTACGACATGAGCAGCAGCCCCGCGCAATTTGAGCAACATCCCCTTTCGGTAGGGCGCGTATGTTTCTTGTAACAACACGGTCCAAGCAGAACACCAAACAGCCACAAGGAGGAGATGAAGAAAACGAGGACAACGCTGCCAAGAAATCCCAGGCTCCTGTCAAGTGTAAAAAGAGGAAAAGTTTAGATCATATAAACATCGAACTAATTTAATATTTGAATGATTTATTGTAGATTTTTTACCAGAGTACTCCGAACACATTCCGATCAATTTATGAAATTCAAAGCAACTTCATTAGATATGACAAAAAACAAACGTATCGCAAATAAGGCTGGTTACCTGTAGCTGTCATAATCCTTCAATGTATCAAAGTTTTTATCCATATCCTTTCGTAATTTGTCCAGATCCTCAGCCTAGATAAATGACAAATAATATGTTTAATATCGTCTTCATTGTATTATTTGAATTCGCAACTAAGCGCTTAATGAGTAGCACATTTATATCAACATTAGGAAATGGTATATATTTTTAAGAAGTTATAGTAATAGAATGAGCTAATGGAGGTTAATCAATATACATGTAAGTGCAAAGATCAAAATATTCTATATGCGTATTAAGATGGCGTTGTACGTGTATAAGAAAATCATCTGAATTATATTCGCCATAGCGATTTCGAAGTATCTCTATCTTTTCGCAAGATCCAATCAAGAACAACGACGATTTTCGATGTTTTCTTTCTAACGATTTCATATTTTGTTTAATCTTATATGATATTTACTTACGCTTTGTGTAAGGTTCGTAATGTCCTGTAAATTACTAGAAATTTCTGAAGAAAAACTTTGCAAATCTGCAATAATGTCTGAAATAATAAATCATAGAAGCCATATTTATCATAATAGAATTAGATAAACATAATATACATGCTCACATAAACAAATGTTGTATACATCTACAATCATAATCTAATTGTCATTTACCACAAAACGTTTAATAAAAGAGCCATGAAAAGCAAAGAGATGATACGTTCAATACTATATATGAAATAAATATGTGATATTTGATCACCTACATTAGAGATATATCCTGTGAGTTTGATTGAATACGTAACCAATTTAACAGATAACAAATAAAGCTAATCAAACATAAAGTTCATATGATTTGAAGTCATACATGAACTCACCATTGATTTGCGATTGTGTATCGTTTTGCAGCTGTTCAGGGATATTGTCAAAATCCTGTCTTCCCTGAAAAACAAAACAAAATGCCTAAATTTAAAATCACATACTTATTCCCCGGTTCTTTAGAAATTTTAGGGTTAATAAATAAATAACTAACTTGCTTAGAAGCGGACCGTCCTGACTAGGAAAAGCATATTAATGATTACTTCTGAACCAATCTTGACACCAATGGATTAATTTGTTAAAGAGATTATGATTTGCTTATTTTTCAAATAGAAATGAATTCTTAATCAAATAAGTCAATTACATGTGACAGGATTAAATAAAAGTTCATTAGAGGGCCCTTCATTTTCGAAAGAAACCTGGAAATAAGCCGGTTATTCGTTTTAACTCGGGCTATCTTCGAATTACACCTGCTCGACTTCGTCTCGCAAGTTAGTAATTCTCATACCGCCCTCGTAAAACGAATAACCTATACGTAGCCAGAACTTATGTAAAAATCAATGAAAATACAAATTTCTTAGGCCACATGCTTTGATATTATTTCATATTCTCCGCAATATCATGGTTATATTGAATTGCCAATGTCATTATTTTTAATATATGCTTACGGGTGGATTGGGATTCGCAGCGGCACGTTCTACCAGCACATCTACTTTGAATAATAGAACATTTTCTAAAATAAATTCCATAGTATGGTGATTATACTTTAAAATAATGGGATGATTACATATACATGTACTCACACTTTCTACTGATGCAGTCAGATCTGAGGTCGCCTGGATAGTTTGTAACTCTAATATCGTCGGCGATAAATCGGGCATCTATACAAAAAATAAACAAAGAAAAATAATTCACATATGAATTATTGTATTTTCGTATACATCAGTCAATGAAATGAGTTGCTACTTAAACCTCTATAAGGCTGAAATATTATCAGACAACTTCTATGTCTAAAACATATACCACTTATCATATGCACCCTTAAAAACTAATAGCGTTTAAATATTGAGTTTTTTTTCGAAATCAATATGTATCAGTCTCACCAGTGCAGGATCAGCGAGTAAATCCAGATCCGATATAGACGTATACAGATCATTGCAATCCGAATCGCTAGTGCAATCAGTATCAGCAAGATGAGTAGCGGCACTCAAAGTGGTTCTGAGTCCTGAAAGAGCGGTGTCCAGAAGAGCAGATGTGCTCTCCCATTCAGTCTGGTTGTCTTCGACGTATTGCATTTGGACGATGGTGTTGTCTATAGCTGTTGGTTAGAACAGAGCCAATGGTTAGATTATGTTTAGCACATTTAGGTGTGGTGTTTATAAATTGACAATAAAATGCACAGTTAATATTTCAAATAATAGTATATCCGAGTACTAATTGATAAAATTGGTTGTTCAGAAGAAATAGATTAGTATTTTTTTTTAAATATTCAAGATCTAGAAGTCTATCTGTTTTTCGGGAAATCGAAATGATAGACACTTTTATTTAATCCCATTCAAGCAAAAATTGTTATGTGGCTGTGATTTGTAATATAATTCGACGTTTATTATATAATTACTGAACATCTGCACCAACTTACTTGTATCCATAGCAACCATATCATCTAGCATCTCATATACGCCGAGGTCATTTCCAAGATAGTCGCGAATGGGGAGACCCAGAGTATAATCGATATCTGAAATATAAATGAATATTTTTAATGGCATATATATATTTTTTTGTCAAAAGGGCAAACATTTTAAATTAAATGTTTTTTCCCCCCGATGTCTCGAGTCATGGGTTTCAGGGCATTTCATCGGCATCAGACGGCATTTTTTGATTGAATTTATAGGTATATTTGATAGACTCTATAAAATGAAAGAGAAATCGTTGACTTTTGTCGATTTCCTTATATAATGTTGATATTTTGAATATGATCGTTTGTGGTCGTTGAACATAAATACTGAACAGCTGCCAAGAAATATGATCAACAAGTATCCTCAATATTATAGGGTGATAGACTTCTCAATGACTACATAGAATTCTTGTTTATGAATTGTAGACTTCTATGTGCATGGTGGTTGTAGAATTCTATGAATGCTTGTCATGTGTAATGATCAGCACCGAATAGAAGTCTACATGTATGAGGGATTTCAGGTATTTTTCGATGTGACGGGTAGTTTGCAATTAAAAAAAATTAAGAGAACCCATTGTGCAAAAAGGAAAATGATACTACTCACTATTGAGATCACGCTCTATGACTTTTGCAGAGAAGTTGAATCCTCCAAGACCCACTTGCTCGGCTTGCTGTAATAATTAAATTAAACACTCATAAACATTGGCATTCTGAATAAAGTAGAGTTGCGTGTACATAATAGATGCTGCAAAGAAACATTTTCAGACCAAGTGCCCGATTGATATATTTAGCATTGACTCAGTTTATAGCAGTAGAGATACTAATAGAATTTTAGTCTACGTATAGAATAAACCATGAGGGCCAAGAGTTTCGTATAAATTAAACCACGGGAGGGTGCGAAGCATCCGATTGTAGTTTTATTTCGATTTTTTACTGTGGTTTAATTTAGATTTAAACCACTCTTTTGACGTCATTCCTTTGTTCTAAGCGTGGATGAATTTTCACGAATTCACTCTGAAGATTTAGGGAGATTTACTGACAAATAAAATCTTTCGAGAAATTCTAAAAACATAACATACTTTTTATTGAAATATCAGATGAAATTCACACTTATCCTAATATCATTTATATAAATTCATTTAGAACTCCTAACCATTAAATGCACCACCCTAAAAACGCGACCAGTTTTTGAACCACTTTTTATTCTTCATAGAAATAGCACAACAAGTATATGTATTTACACCAAAACATAAATTATGGTCATGTTTTATCAAAAATGGCCATCATTTATATTTTTGTGTAAAAAAATATACTTTTGTGCTATTTCTTGGAAGAATAAAAAGTGGTTCAAAAACTGGTCGCGTTTTTAGGGTGGTGCATTTAATGGTTAGGAGGTCTATGTCAATTATCAATTATATAATATTTAAAAGAAATTCCAGAGAAATTCCAGAAATTCTAGAATCCCCTTATCTGACTGCAAAGCTCTATCATGAGCACAACGTGGAACGAAAAAGCATTATTTCCATAGAAGTCTATTAACAAAAGCAGACGAGAGTATTAAACACCCATCAAAAACCAGTCATCCCTATAAAGTAGACTCTTCCAGACAATAGGAAAGATTCTTCGCCATAGACTGAACCAATAGTTTTTTTTGTCAATTTCCAAGAATCAATCAAGTGACCTAGGTAATTTTTGTTTACAAAATGGATATGTTAATTGTGGAAGTAAGTCGTGGCCTATTTTTAAAACGCCATCTTACGAGTCAAATATTATAAATAACATAAATGAGGGACTCGTTTTGAAAACTCCATCTAACGAAAGTCTCTTTTTAAAACGCCATCTAACAAATCAAATATTATAAATGACCTAAATGGGTGTCTCGTTTTGAAAACGCCATCTAACGTTATTCTCTTTTTAAAACACCATCTAACAAGTCACATCCTAACGAAATAATTGAGGGCCACGTTTAAATCGAGATTTAGCTTTTGTTTCTTTTTCCAAATTGTTTTTAGAACGCCATCTAACGATGGTCTCATTTAAAAACCGTGATCTAGTCAAATATGAGAAAAAGCCACATATGAAGATCTCATTTTAAACGCCATCAATCTAAAATATATAAATAAATATTTATGGATAATTTTCGTTGAGTATAACTATCTTTTTTTCGACGCAATCACCCTGCATTGACAAGCGATTTACCAGTATCGATTTATATGTACATGTATGTCACAAAATATTTTTTATTGTGTTTCTACTTTGTTCTATACCACTATTTGAACTGAAAATTATCCTCTTAGATCCTGTGCTTTGAAATGTGAGCATGACATTTTACCTGGTGTACAATTTCTCATCAGCACATCCTATATTATATATCATTTAAAAAATGACATCAGCATACAAAAGCCCATTAATTAAGTCACTTTGACGGACGAGCTGACCGACGGACTTACACCTTAGTTCTATAGCCCCCTTCCCCCCCCCCCCCCCCCCCCC
>LQRL01033578.1:0-10572 GCA_001703475.1 Hydroides elegans
GATAAATAATAACTTAAAAATGTACAATAAATTAATGAAAAGGTGAAACCACTCACCACATTCTTGTGTTTGTCCAATGCCAGAATCACTGATAGCAGGTTCTTCCACCTACGCAAAATAAGCAACATTTTATTTATCATTGGAGATTTTTTCATTGATTTGTTAATGGTGGTAATACTATTTAATGATCAAAGCTAACATATGCAAATTTGATATAAATAGATCACGTTGACAATTGACCATTCAATAGCGGATTCCCTATTTGAATAGTCGCTAATGGTGTCTTCTATTTTTTTTGTACGACACGAATGATAACATGTGAAAAATTTTAAAAAATTGACGTTAACGTTGACATTTTTTATCTGAGTATGTTTTCTTGCATATACACTCACAAGTAATAATCTTTTCCGTGTTGGCATTCTTTATAAATCTTGGCATGAGAATTTGATGATAGTGTAACTTATTTATATTGCTTTTCTAGTTAAAGTATTTTACTGTTATGTGTGTTTAATCATAGCAGCATACATGTACACATAATTCCTTAATGTTTTGCAGGGTAACTGAAACGAAGCCATACATGCTTTCCGTTTATATATGTATCAGTCAATCTGTGTAATCAGCGTATGTCAAAAAGCCTCGAATTTTAAATACCAAAATATGCTTATTACCACTGGTGACTTAGGGATGATGTATGAATGCAATAAGTTTTCATGAAGTCTAACACAGTTCTTGTAAGAAAATCATTCTGTTTGATGCAAGAATTACTTTTATATTAATATATATTTGCATTCATTTAGAGAGATTAGAAGAGAGCTTCTTTATTTTTCAAAGATATTTTTATTACCTCGACTTATTTATTCAATGTACATGACATCGTATAAAAATATTTGTGAACTACATACCTCGACACCCATTTGCTGAACGTTTTCGGCACCTACAAATAAAACGAAAGTAACATTCATGCTAAAAATAATGTTGATGCGTCATTCATTGATTTAATGATCTTGTTGTGAACTTGTTAAGATAGCGGCCCTAAAAATGAATATTCATATATCAAAATGAACATACGCTAGATCAAAAATAGGATTAAGAGTAATGACATAATTCGACAAATATGACTTCTCGCTATATTGTGTAATGGAGACCCTTTATTGTTATGATGTCTCTTGTATCTTACATAAGATATATCGATAGGATAACTAGAACAGAATACCAGGGCAATTTACACGACGTTGATAACCTATAATAACCAAAATGAAACGACGTTTTGAAGTAAGGCATATTTTTATCGACTGATAACATCTGGTCACATAATTTCCATTCTAATATGCATATATGAAGGGCATTTCACGAGTTTAGCTTGTAAAGGTGTTCCCTATTTGACATGCATAATTATATGTAATATTTTCTAGCTTGCAGAAAAGAGGAACACCTTATTTGGTCGTGAAGTCCCCTTCATATATGAATCAATAAATATAAATATAAATTATATTTGTAATAAATGACAAGACTTAATTCAAATGTGATAGCCATCAATGACATTATGCTAAATAGGAATATGATTCATGCCTGCCTGCATAAATCTGTCTAATTGAAGAAATTGTAATTACAGCATACACCAAGATATTTATTCAGCACATTTGTGCACTGAACCCTATATTTCATGATATATTTAATATGCTAATAATGCCAGAAAGATTTAGTATACGGACAAAATACAACTTTGCAATTTGCCTTCACCAACATGTCAATGTGACCCATGCGTCAGACATTCCTTCGTGTTAATGGCAGGCTGCCAATAATTAGGAAAAAGGACTCTCGTGGAATTCTCTCGTGCTTAGGATTGCGTGTAACATTTATTCCGTCTCACTGGGCAAACGATATCGTAAAAACGTCCTGATCATAAAACTTTATGTCCCGACGTCTGTGACGCAAAAAAAAGACGTCGCTGCGATTGGTAAAACAAGACGTTCAGCTATTCGTAAAATAACGTCTGTATGACGAATGTTTAATAAAGTTGCATATTAAGACGTATCAGAAGTATGGATAACGTGCGAATGGCATTGAATACAATATGTTATCTTGACGTTACAATCTAACGTGGTAGGGACATTATGATTTAGTCGGGTCGTAAACCGACGTCCAGACCTCAATAATACATCATCTTTCTGAAAACACCTATTATTAAAAGCATTGCGAATCATCCTCCCTAAAACACCCAAAGCGGACTAATATGGAACTAAACATTTAATGTCTTTTACGTAGGTGCCTACGTCAATTAGATGTCAGATACCGACGGCGAATTGACGTCTGAAAATTACGTTCCGAAAACATTCATATGGGCCAAGCAGATGACCTAAATATGACGGCTGGTTGTGTTTAGGACGTGGCTTTAACGAGTAAACGAATTGTAATCGGTGTGTAAAATAGTTACTCTTTATTACTTTCAGAAAAGCGCCTACATGCATGTATGAATAATATCTATCACCTCTTATCTATATAAATCTGCGATAGTTTCCGAATAGCAAATTATTATTTAATTTAAATCTTACTGCAATCTCTTCTGTAATAAATCGTTGGTTATGTATCTCTAAGCAACATTTATATGAATCATTTGACTTAAAATTGGTAGGCCTACATTAATTTGTTTTAGAAGTTGTTTTAGAAATTGTACAATAATAAACTCTGCTTATGAGTGTATGAATTCAACTCGTAAAACATAGTAACGACGGGCATGTATAAATGTCCTGCACTAAGGTGTCATGTTGCACTTAAACATCATTTTTATCACAATGATTTCCCCTTGCAGAGCTTATTAAACATGTTTATGTGCTTAGTAGGAGGCAACATCATTTAGGATTGATTGTACGATATTTGATAGAAGTGCAGGTGCACAATGATAAATGTTCTAATTATGAGTAAACCATTCCGTCTTGACAAACAATCTATTTAGAACGTCCTGATCACGTGGATTCAAGTCCCGACGTCAGCGAAGCGAATAGGACGTCGCCACGATGTTAAAAAATGAGACGCCCCATCATTGCCATAAGATGACATCTTTTCGATGTATGTTATGCCCTGACGTTTTTACACGTCCGGACAGCGTTTTGAATCAGACGTGTTATAAAAGTCGTCGTTATGACGTAACCTTTGCGTCGCAATATGAAGTCGTAAGGACATTGCATTCAGGTTGAACCATGATTCGACGTTACTAGAACCTCATAAACAGATCAACTTAAATATTTAACATACTGTTCAATAGCATTTCGAATACCCTTAAAAATTTGAATTTGTACACTTTTTAGTTCGAAATATGTCCCTTTTGAATTTGATTGTCCCATTTTAATATGATTGCTCAGATTAAAATATATCATTTTGGTCAAAAATGTATATATTTATATGATATATATATAAAATAAAAATAGGTTTTTGATTTTGAAATATCGTTAAATGGGAGAGCATTATAAATAACGTCAGAAAATGACGTCTCACATACATTCACATAAGACGAAATACGGACCACTACCATACCAATATGTGTAGAAATGCAAAATGGAAATGTCTATATTTATGGTCAAAATCGATTCGCCTTTTTATAGGTTTTTCTTATATATATAGACTCTACATGTATATATGAAATTATATTGAAAAGTGTTCTCGGTGACACAAATACATTCTTCACCGAATGAACATTAGCTGCCGTCAACAATTGAATGACTCATCGACAATCCAACATTAATTTTATCTGCAAGGAGCTGTGTCAACATTGTATTAACTTATTGGTTTATCAAATTGTTATCTTATTTCGATTTTTTTGGATTCGTAGGTTTTACATAAAATATTTTCTTTCCTTTTTTTCCTTTTCCTTTTATTATTTTGTGTCGTCGTGAGTTTATATGCGACCTGTAATAATAACCTTCGCAAATGACGATTTAAAAACAAATGTAATGCTATGTGCATATTTCAATCAAGATTTATAGGGACTTAGGCCGCGGTTACATAGAGTAAAAAATAAGATAGCAGTTTTCCATGCGACCTACTTTTTACTGGTTACACTAGCGCAACAAGAAGCGAGTATGCTCGTTCATTGAGGTTTTTCTCCCGTGTGTTCCAGTTTTTTTTCAAAAGGGATTTAGTGACATGTATGGTGTCAAACACATTGTTGATGTTGTTCATTATTGAAAAAAAAACTCGCCAGCAGTTTTTTTCGCAAGAGTTGTCCTCTGTGCTATAGCAAGATTGACTTGAAAAACCGCTATTGACTATAAAAAGCTCGCGTAAATAATATCTGGTGTTTTGTTTGACATGAGTTTTTATCAAAAAATAGAGAAGACTATAATCCCCGGCGTGAAAAACAGCTATCTTCTATTTGCTCTGTGTAACCAGGCCTCAATGATTTAATGATATATTGTTACTATGAAAATTCGAGTATTTTGAACGCGTGGTATTTTGAACATTATTGTGGCTGCTTGTGCATTCACTTTAAACACAGAGGGCTACTAGGTAGCGTTTTAGGTATCACATATACTTATATCTTTTAAAATGAATTAAACTTGATTGATAAAGTATTATATATCTAAAATCCTACCTTCACTTTCTTCCTCTACAAAAACAGGAATCATCGACGAATGCGTCGAGCTTTCACTGGCCGATTCCTGCCTTGACCTTCCGTGACCTTGACCTGGTTTTATATCAACATCCGGTTGACCTAATTTTGCATCCGCATTAAGGTCATCCGTCATGCCCGGGACAACAGGGAGCGATTGGACTAGCTCATCTGGCACATCAAGGGACAGCGGTTCATCCATTGGTTTGATCACCTCGTTGTTCACTTCCGGTTTCTTTTCGATTTCCGGTTGTAACACAGGGACGTCATTTTCGGTGTTGGTAAGATCGATTTCCGGGATTCGGATTTCGATCGACGTTTGGGTTTCGATAGAGCGGCGCGTAGGTTGAAGGACTGATTCCACGGTAGCGCTAACCGCTTGAGGATTATGGGCGCTTTCGGGAGAAAGCGCGACCGAAATGTCTTCAGGAGAAGAAGCGGATTCCGAATTAGCGGATAGATCTCGTTCGACATTTTCGCCATAGTTCGGATGAGCTTGAGGGCAAGCTGGTGGATTTTCGCGATTGATTTGCGATTCATGAATAAGAGGATCGCGTACGGTGGCCTCGCAGTCCGTTGCGACATGATTGGGCTCATTCGATTCCTCACTCATAATAAAACCCACGTGATCTGTTTGATCACCTGACCGGAAGCGATTCAGATTCGCGAACCCATCGTCGTCGGGAAGGCTCGGCAGTCTGCATACGCGATATATACATGGCTCTGACGGAGCCACACCACATTCGTTTAAATCATCCCAGGGTCTTACCGGTGGAGAGAGAACTCCGAAAACTAGAGCTTTGGTTGCCAAGGTATCGCTTTCCTGCTTTGGCAAGGAGAAGGCGGGGCTATTTGCAAATGAGTCGTCGCCGCTTAGAGCTGATTCAAGCTCGTTCCTTTGAGGAACAGTTGCACCCATCGTGACAAAAAAGGGCAAAACTCTCAATTTTCTAAAACCGATTGATAGGGTAAGTATTTCAAAATGTGAAATAATAAAGTGGCTATCAACGGTATAATGGGGGTGATATGGTTCTTAGACCTAAAGTATGAATGTGTTTCTCTGTGCTAAAGTCTGTTCTATATTGTATTTATTAGTTTAATGAATAATGGTTTATAGCGACCAAATGATATCTAATTCTCGGTCAACATACGCTCTCAAATTGCGAAATAAAACGACATGTACTTGGCGACAATCGATGTAATAGTCCAAATAGGCAATGTTCACGGGTTCGAATCTAGTCGAATTGTCGATGAAGTTGTATTTTATCTGCGGCACGTATAGTCCTTGATAGTTATCCATTGTAGTTCATATTGAAATATGAAAGCAAATATCCATGTATAAAAAATATTTAAAAAATGAAGGAATATGTGAACGATTGAATATCCGACGACTTCCGCAATTACTATGCTATGTTTATCCTGAAGTAAAAATAATAATATTATTTATCACAAAGTAATATCCTAAAAGGAAATAAGTGCATATATAAAGGTATAAATATCCCAGTAAAAAATGTTTTTCACACACTGTACTTGCCAATCTAAAAGGTTTATTCATCCAAACTATGTTATATGTCTAACTCGATTTCATTGTAGTAGAAATATACATATTTATAGTACTTATTCTTAATCACGCATCTCTATCTACTAATTTGTATCATTTGAAGAAAATCCATGTAACCCTACCAAAATTATTGTATTTGCAATTATTATTGATAACAGTATTTTGACAGTAACCTTGAGATGGAAATAGAGTAATGCATATACAAGTCGACGTTTTATCGATACAATAGCGAAGGGCACCCCACGACATATTTTTCATAAAGTTGTAAAATCAACTTTTATCAACTTTACAACTATGAAGGACAACAGAAAATTAACATTTTGCTAAAATGTGTTTTTTTTCCAAGCCAGCTGGACTGTTTCTCCTTTTCTAGCCAGCTTGGAACAGAAAAGGAACACCTTTAAAAAATGAAATGTTAAATATAACCCAATAATGTATTATATCTTGCAAATAACAGTCTATTAGACAATTACAAGCAAGTTTTAGCAACTTAGAAATAATTATTCTCACTGAAAATTATGACAATCAAGAAATCATCAAAACAGGTGTTCCTCAAACTGCTCAAATCTCTAAGCTAGAATGAATATTCTCGAAATATCCAAGCCAGCTGGAAATTGGGGAACAGCTTTTTGGGGGAACAGCTCGTGAGGTGCTGTTCAATAGCGTTTCGGTTTCGGTTTGCTATATACATAGTTTGTGATTGCTTATTATAGCCCTAGCTGAAGCCCCTGTTATGATTGCTCTCAGATCAATATCATTCAGCTATCATATGTACAAATCGTAACGATACCTTAACAATGGATCATACGTAACACATATGTATATGGAATAATATATATAGTTGATCTATAACTTAAGTGCAAATGACGTTTTTTTATGTTTTAGTTTGACACAGGGTCTAGATAAGGACATACGCGTCCTACGACATAAATAAAAAAAACACAAAATATAATGCGGTTTCGGGTAAACAAAGGGGATAAACTTCTATGTTTTGCCGAGAAAAAGAGTTGATGTTCATGTTGACGAAACTAATTTAGCAAGGGTCTTCCGAAACGTCTAATCATCCGGATCCTTGTGAATGTTTTACGGACGTCCTTTTACGCCCTGATGTCGGCCCAACATTCTTCTTAAGTATGGCTTAGTGCAACGCCTTAGGACATTGCTCTTACGTTTACACGAAAACGGACGTTCCAAAAATTATTTTGCCAAATTGTTGACGTTCTTTCGACGTTACTGGGAAACTAGTCGAGTGGGAAATATCAAACTTTTCGTGGACAGGCTCCGCATGTATGCAATTTAGCGATAACACTTGACGTCGTATATATATGTAGGTTCTATCTTTACTCATATATTTCTCAAATATTACAGCATAACCATATGATAGAAACATAATTTAGGCCAGTAGGTCAAAAATGGGGGTTTTACCTATATCAAATAAATGATTGAAACTTATTAAGATATGATTCGCCCCACGCATGGCGACTTCGCAATAAAAAGAGTATATGCGCTCTGATAACTTGATTATGACATGTAGATCTAATCCAATATTGCTTATTACAGTCAAAATGCATATAAATACACTGTTTATGTTGGCTGGCAGCCAAGATTCGTGTGTCGTGACTGACACGTTTCCATTATCAACGTTTGGCTCTCTGAGTGATCATTCTTATCTATTTTAAGTCTAAATATCTTGGCTATACCAAAAGCTATTCTTGCTCCTTCACGCTCCTTCACCCTTATGTTAAAATCATTCGTATATTCGGTTGATGTTTTATCTGAATTCTCTGCCAGGCACGGATTTAGAGGGGCGCTTCCGGCCCGCGCCACCCTGTTCGCCTTTATACAAGTTGTATGTAATTAAAAAACATGGCCCCCCATGTTGTGTCTGGAATTTTGTTTCTGTTGGCGCCCCCAGGTTCAATATTTTCTGGATCGGCGCCCGTCTGCTGAAGAAGGGTACCTCACGACATATTTTTCAAATAATTGTTAAATCAACTCAAAACAACTTTACAAGTACGAAGAACAACAAGATTGTTTTTGAACATTGAAATTTGGCAAAGAGGTGTTCCTTTTTTCCAAGCCAGCTGGGCTGTTTCTCCTTTTCTAGCCAGCTTGGAACAAAAAAGGAACACCTTTTGCGAAAATTGAAATGTAACCAAATTACATGTCATATCTTGCAAATAACGGTTTATTAGACAATTGCAAGCAAGTTTAATCATTTTAGAAATAATTATTCTCATTATTTATTAGAGAAATTAAGAAATTATCAAAAAAGGTGTTCCTCAAGCTACTCAAATCTCCAAGCTGGAATGAAATTTCTCAAAATATCCAAGCCAGCTAGAAATTAGTGTGGAACACCTTTTTGAGGAACAACTCGTGAGGTGTTATTCGCTGAATTACGTTCAGCTTCGGAAGGCAAAGACTCAAGGTTCCAAGTCAGCAAGTATGCTTTATTCATCACCATATGATCAAAATACAAATTAAATCTACGTTATTGATGCTATGCCTCCTTGCATTAAAATTGCGTGCCGAATGAAACGTAATAACAAACATTATCATTGTTCATGTAGAAACCTGTTAGTGTTCATTACCACCACCGTTGTTCCTAGCAACTGAAAATATACATGTAAATGTATAAGCATCGTAGCCTTAATAATTCTTCCTCATACATGTTCGAAACGTTCGGATAAGATATCAGATAGGCATACATACCACTTATTTGTAACAATTTCTGTCCAAGATAACACTTCAAGTAAAGTCTGCGATTTCATTTCAGCAAAAATTAAAAAACAGTTTCTTTAACCGAAAGTCTCTATTGCGTTTTAAGGCCAATCGTGCTTTAAAACATAGAAGAGTACCTCACGAGCTGTTCCCCAAAAATGCTGTTCCCCACCAAATTCCAGCTTGCTTGGAAATTTTGAGGAAATTAATTCTAGCTTGGAGATTTTAGCAGATTGAGGAACCCCTTTTTTATATTTTTCTCATTGTCGTGATAAATATTGAGATTTATTATTTCAAAATCGATTAAACCTGCTTGCAATTGTATAATAAACTGTTATTTACAATATACGATAGGTAATTTAGTTATATTCATCATTTCAATTTTCGCAAAAGGTGTTCCTTTTCTGTTCCAAGCTGGCTAGAAATGAAGTAACAACCAAGCTGGCTTGGCAAAAATGAACACCTTTTTGCAAAATTTTGTTTTTTAAACACCATTATTTTCGTGTTTTTCGAACTTGTAAAGTTGTAAGGGTATTTAACAACTTTTTGAAAGATATGTCGTGGGGTGCTCTTCAAACATAGGACCATTCCAATGAAAAAGCAGTGCAGAGCCGTGTTTTGTTTTGTGGAAATGAAATCGCGGCCTTAAATATTTTTTTTTCAAACCGAAAGGATACGTTCCTGGTACGTAGAATTATTACGTGGAGTCAAACGGACGGTTTTTCTCGAAATGAGTTCCCACTGATTCGTCACGGACGTAGAGACGACGTTGCATCGACGTCGCGTCCGAATCGGACGTACGAATTACGTTCTACGGACGCCGGGACGTAAAGGGACGTCCGGAAAACTTTCATACGGGCCCAAAGTTGGTTGTCCTCTCAACGTCACGTCCGAAAACGACGTACTATGGACGACACTTGCCGAGTGGGTTTGACCGGAATGTGCCCCAATGTCAAAATATGTCCTGACGTTAATGAACCTTATACTCTTGCCTGACGTCGCCAATAATTGACCATTGTTGGTATACATCTGCAAAGTGGAGTTTTGTCCTGATGTTCTGAGATTGTAACTACAGTATTTACGCCGTTCTAATAACGTCTCAAGGTCTTAAAGGGGAGTTTGATGGTCTGATTCGGCAAGAAAGCGAGGTTTTTATTTGTTTAACATTTACATACAAAAATAACATAATCTAATGCTGAGATTGTATCAGAGCATATGATAATGTTTCAAAGAAAAGGTGCATAGAATCTATGCTTCGAATCAACACCAAATACATATAAAACATTTCAAACGTTGTATATTCACTGTGATCGTTGTTATAAGTAAGGGGTAGAGTTCCATCAATATTACTCCTCCCTTGGCCGGTTGTTACCCGCTCGTGACTAAGATTACCCCCACTGGACAATACGCCCACGAACGTTGAGAGGACGTCAAACATTTCGCTCATATGAACGTTTCTTCAGGCGTAATTTTTCGTCGCGGACGTAGAAAGGACGTTACAACGTCGTTTTCGAAACATGCGTAATAATATACCAATCACGTTGTTTTAGCGGGCGTTAATGATATTTGAGGCCCGATGTTTTTATTTGAAGCCCGCATTTTATCATTTGAAGCCCGCTACATATCATTTGAGGCCCGAGCTTGCGAGGGACTCAAATGTTATGTGAGGGATTCAAATGATAAA
>LQRL01033593.1:0-13871 GCA_001703475.1 Hydroides elegans
ATATATTATATGCATTAGATTCAGGCAATGTAAAGGAATTAGTTATAAACACACATATATTTGCATTTAATCTATATTCAAGACAATGTGCATATTTTTTAAAATTACAAATGCGCTTATATTATTCTAACAAATTGTTCACGCTATGCTCCTATCGCATCCAATCATGAATGTAAAACGTATGCACTCAAGAAAACTACTGAAGTCATTTGAAGTAGCGGTAAGGATTCCGAGTGATATCAAGCGAATTACCCAGGGTAAGTTTGTACCATGCATCCAGTCAGTTAAAATATATAAATAGCGATAAATAAGTGCACTTAAAAGTCATGTTAATGACCAAAGAAATGTTAATTATAGAACATAAACTCAACATAAGATTGTTACAGTTACATGCCTTTGGTATGCTGACCTAACTAGATTGGTTGAGCCTTGTCATTGTCTTAAGGTCTAAATCAAGATATGAAATTACCTAGAGCATAACTAATTGCATATTAATCAAACATATTTTAGCAACATTAAATGCAAAAGAATTAAGATAAAGCACATGTTAAAAGCAAGAAAAAAACTCTGAGCCTAATGGCAGCTATTATATTTTAGATTGAATTCAATAAAAAAAAGACCATGCATTTTGGTTCTCATCTGATCCAGCAAAATCATTAAGTCTGGTATTTAAAATAATTGGCCTAGATTTGACAGAGTAAATAATCTCATCCATGTTTCATAAGAGATTTCCAAAATAGGATCTACAGACGTATAAGACCCACACGCCATGTAGGGGACATCGGATTACGCACATAACTTAGATAGTGGATTGCCACTTCTCCGGCCATATCACACCCCATTGCATACGCTAAGGACATTTGATGTGTCTTTCCTTGTGGTCCGGATCTAAGAAATGAAAAGGGTCCTTATTCGATAAGCTAATATAATCAAACAACATCGTTTATTCTTAATTTATGATAACATATGTCCCCTAGAGATCAATTATTCTTGAAATAGAATGAGTGGGCCGACGATCTGCTGCTAAAATAACTAGAGTATCTATACCTCATGAAAACTATAACTTTAGTATTAAACACATCTTGAAAGAAAACTCATTTTACGAATGGCATGATTCATTGCAATAAAAATACACGATGAATCAGCTTGGGTAACCAAATTGCTAGCATTTACATATTACATTCATAAATAGTTTATTTCAACCAAATTCTACCATTTGATGCTCGTTCTAGCATCCACATTGTACTGGATTGCCTAGATAACTGAAGAGCATTTGATAGGATTCGGGCCTGCACGTGCCTAGTACAAACATGGACTCAAGTATGCGCCGCAGCTATTTATAGATTATATTCTATATCCAGTCATAAGAAAAAATACCAGATAAAAGTAACGCCTAAACGGATGGAATTGTGTTATTGTTTTCCGGAAGCACTTATGATATAACCATGCTAAGAATTCCATCCTCAGTATTAACATTATCTTCACTGTGTTAGCTATTGCAAGATGGTCCTGACGAAATCGGATTTAAATAACTCTTATTTTGACCCTCTAATAAAGTTATTTCAAATTATACGAACTCGTTTAACAAGCTTACGAATACTCTCGGATAATTTAAGGACTTTATTTAGACCATTTTACTTTAAGGCATTTTCTATTTAGCACATACAATAAAATGCCTCCAGATAGAACCCAAAAACATACGCTTCAACAAAATCCTCGTCAAAATCTTTTTGAAGATTCGGGAATTTAAAGATATAACGACTTGAGAAGAACTCACATTATCCCTTAAGAATTTCGATTTCATGAAAAGTAATCATCAAGCTCTATTTAACTTTTGCTAATTTAAATTTACAATGACTTTGTAATGAAGAATCTGCCTTTGAAGAAAACGAGAAAACCTAGCGGGGAGACCGTAGGGTGTGTTGCTAAGGCGCCCGGTCTAAAGACCAATTTAAATCATTATCCCGTTGACGTCCATTAAAAGTTATATCTGTTGTATGAAATGACTGAAGGAATTTATGAATTTCAACTTTGGCTTTGATTTAATGTGCTATATGCATAACGGCAGCATAATTTTGAGATTTGATTTAAAATAATCACGCATGAATATTTGTATGATATATTTTTCAAAGTATATTTTGGAAAATATATTGTTAATGAAACAGGTATCGATTTCACAGAAGCATTACTTGTCCCTTTTATGAAGAAGGAAAATATGTATCTGCATCACCGTCTTTTTTTATAACATAGGGGGCCATCATTGTAGGGGAAAAGTAGGAAAAATTACCATGATGATGTTTAATTTTATTGTCTGAATATGACAAGACGACGGTATCCTTTCTGACAAAAAAAAATAACAATGAAATTATTTGGGATCGAATGACAATCACTATATCTCATCAATGCTTCCAAGCATCCCTTTATTTCCCCTTTGTTGTATAGAAACGTCATGGAAATAATAGAAAGACAAACTACTCCATATTGAAGTTCTGTACAAAACTAAACTTTTTCTCATATAGCTGACAAAAATGACTTTTAGATTGCGCACGTGTGCCATACATTGGGCAAGGAGGTCCTCATCGTCACGAAAATCACAAAAAAGTGAAACTTTCTTTCCTTTACAAAAGGCATCATCTCAAAGATAAATCCAAAGATCAACTTTAAGATCAGATAAATGAAGGAAAAGTGAGAGGGGGCACAAGTGTCATTAATCGATGCACACTCTTGAACGTGAGACTGCTTTCAGCAAAAGAAGAGCCCTGCGCTTGTCATGCTACGGGTGAAGCGTGGGTCAGGGGTAGAAGGCGAAGTGGGTGAACCATCGAACAGGACCCGGTGAGCCACTCTGATGAGATGAGTTTTGATGTAGGATTCGTCTTTACCAATCATCCATTTAATATAGTTTACGCATTTATATAAGACACAGCGATATACAATCAAAGAAAGTATTTTTCACTAATGAAAACCAAGATGGTTATTCTAGAAGAATGGGTTCACGAATAAAGTTCTAAACTATAGAACAGAGCTTTCACAAAGATAAACTAGGCTGGTCTCAATGTTAATCTTGCCATTTTAAAAACTTTTTCATCAATTTATCTTATGGTTCCTTTGACAAGGCTCCCTCACCTGCAATCATGACATTGGATCTCCTTCAATATGTTTTTAAGAATGAGTCTTCAGGATAATGGTTCACACATTCCAAAGTCGCTAAGGTGACAACAGTTATGGACTCTTGAAAACATAAAGTGCCAGATGAATGTTTAGTCAGTTTACTATTGCAAAGTGTAGAGGATAAAGTGGGATTCATATTTTTTTACACGTGCGATACAGCTCGTTAATAATATGAAAGAGGCCTTTGACTATATGTGTTGATTTAAAAAAAAAAACTTCGGTTTGTAACTTGTTTATTGAAATTTTAACATGTATGCAAATTCAAATTCACGACAAATCTAATCGTTATGTAAATCCATGATCTTAAATATGTTAAAATGTCGATTGAAATAACAAATATATCTAGTTTTTATTATTTAATGAGATAATATATCATTCCTTATTCTAGTACGAGGTGATGGTGTCAACGTTAACAGTTATTACTGGCCAAATGGCAACTTTCGAAGAAAAGGATGATTCAAGGCGTTGCTCAATCAGCATTTCCTCATTTGTGTAAAGAAAGTACTCATCCATGAACTTAGAAAGAGGATGAAGATGTCAAGTATAAAATCAAACCTTGTTTTATATGTTTTAAAAACTGTTTATGTATATTTTGATTCGACATTAAACCATTATAATATTTAATCACGCGTGAACTGCGGTGACGCCTCTCCCATTGGTCATTTAGCGGCGTTCAAATTTCCTCTTACAATAATAATGTATTTCAAAAAAGAAAGGCACGATTTTGCAAGTGCGTCGCCGCACCTGACCCGTCCAAAAGCAAACCCTGAATCGAGTTTTAAGCCCCTATTATGGCATCCTGCTTGCGATGACACAAAGGTGCAAATGTTGGTACAAGCTATTAGTGTCAAAAGACAATTATGCGATCATATATATACATCATTTGTTGAGGGTATAATATGTCCGACGTCGAAATTCGCCATTATTCCGAAGTAAGAAGTGCGCCGATACCAATTAAATGATTTAAGTTGGAGAAAGACATGCAATGTCAGCTCAAATATATTCCAAATTATAGATTGTATGACCCATAAAAACGAATG
The DNA here is from genome assembly GCA_001703475.1 of Hydroides elegans. Taxonomy (NCBI): domain Eukaryota; kingdom Metazoa; phylum Annelida; class Polychaeta; order Sabellida; family Serpulidae; genus Hydroides; species Hydroides elegans. The sequence continues at coordinate 4,212 of LQRL01033593.1, forward strand.
AAATGTGATCAGAAACAATGAAACTGTCCCTTCGAACTATAACCTAGGGTTAAGTAGCAGTTTACACCTTGCGTCTCGCCCAATAAACGAGGTTCAACTATGTTATTACACCCCATCTAAGGCAAAAAAGACATAAGTATTTGATCCAAATAAACACCTGCACAAGTACAATAAATCGTATTGCATACTGGTTATAGAAGTTATGCAGAATAAATCATAATCAGTAAACCAACATTGGGACGCCGCACGCGCAATCTTGAGATTTAATTGCTTCGACTGAAATAAATGCAATCTAAAAACCAATATATTTAAAATACCATGTTCGTATGCTGAAATTGGTGATTCTTTGATGGTATCAAAATCAAATCACGTGATATAGTGACCTATAATTAGAGAAAAATCAGGCGAGCTGTCCGCATTCTAATAATATATATTACGATATAATTATATAAGAAACGAAACGGGCAGCGTTTAAATCCTCAACCTTGTACATAAATATATGTAGTTTTCTGGTTAAATACACTCGTAGGAGTAGCCCAAAACCTCATATTTTCGAAATAATGAAAGACCTCTTCCATTTAGTTGGACAAAAGTGTAAAGGATGATTAAACGGTTGCGGTAACTGAGTTGAAAAAATTACAGGAGTTATATTCACTACTGGGACATCATTGTATCATGACAGTAAGCTTCAGAGAGTTTTTTTAATCATATTAACAAGATGCTTTAATAAGAAGAGCAGTTTTGACCTAAGGCTTCACAAGTTACAGTAAGCATCATTCGAAAAAAAAAATAGAAGGCATTGAAGAATTGAATGCTAAAGATATGCTCTAAAGTCATTATAACAAATCGTTATTTTGAATCTCAATCCCATCTTTATGATTCTTATGAACTGCAACTCCGAAACATAAATCAAATTGTTTCAAGCAATCGAAATGCAATCCAATTGCTCATCACATTTGACGACAGGGCACGTTAGTGATTAAAAGACTGAAACAGTGAAAATGTTCTTGGTCTGTCGTGGTTCTACCTTCAACTTTGGCTTTCGTATTGTGGACGCATGAATCATTTGGTGAATTTAATCAATCACACTTTAACGATGAAAATCTATACGATTAAAAAAATATGTTTACTTTAGTTACGTAATTTTAAAAGTTTCTAGCGCGACTTTAGAATATAAAATTTGTTCAATATATGAAAATATCTAAAGATATGTAATTCAAATTATGGCGAATGTAGTCACCAGATTCCCTGCAAGTGACCAAAACTTGACCGCCGCAGGGGTTACAACTGATTCATTGACTCCACCATACGTTTTAATTTATGCGAAGAGTCATTTAAAACGCAAGATATTTTCGCAGGGCCCTATACACCTGATGATTTGAATTTTAATTACAGCTACTTAGCATGTGAGATTACAAGGTGCGTACGTTCTCCCCTGCTGGTGCTTTATACGTCTTAGCATATTGTTATTCCATTCGGTGACACTCACACGCGCAAATCACGCTTTGCCGAAACGACCCATAACCCTGCGCGGACATATAATTAGATAGGGCAAAATACATGTCATTAAATATGTTTTCATATACATATATACGGGGGGTGCTCCGCTTTTAAAAGGCATTGGGACCTCCTAATGACGATGAGATTTAGTAGGGTTTAACGTATGCGGCGATACCATCTCACCGCCTCTCACAGACCCACTGGCGAACTGATATCATCAGCGATCGTTGTAGAAAAGATTGAGGATACAAAAAGAAAATGAAATATGCTAATGTTGCGTTGCAGTGATGGGTCTTGCACATGTTGGAATAAATACGGGTATGTAAGGAAGACGGTTCATGTGACGTCTGATTCACGTCTACATCGATAGTTTTGGTAATGCCATTGTGGTTTTGTTATATTTCAAACACTCAAAAAACTAGATTTATCAATGTTACTCATGATAGGTAACGTATAACGGTGACCAGTTTGTGGCTGAAAAGGCGTATCCATTGCTCCGCCTACAACTGATGCTCTTTCACCAGGAGGGATACCATGGATCTATAAACATACATGTAACTGACTGAAATAATTGGTTAGACAGCTCGAATGGGCCATTATGGCTGGCAGATCGATTCCAACAAAAAATAGATCACTGATTTATGTTTTCAATGCCTCTTCCTTCAAACTAATTCGCCTCGTATATCCACCTTCAAACCCCCATATTCTTCTCCATCGCCACATGTGCACCACCATTCCCACGCTTTCTCGTTCTCCATTTGCATGGCGAACCCATTTCACCCGACGCGATACGATCGGTGTCATCACCTGGGCTGCCTAATTCCATGCACAGAGAATCAAAATGATTACTTATTCCCTTTTGTCGCCGTGATTGATTATGGGCAAAATGTATAGAAATATGGTTCAAGTGTTATCAGTTTACCAAAGCGTCGAGCAGATTTGAGCTATATGTGAGTGTATTTGATTAATTTTATATGTCAGATTAATTATGTAATTAAACTTCATTTTATATGCTAAAAAGTTGAATTTCAATATTTGATTCATAGATGATTGCCGACATGATAATTACGTTATTTCAATATAAAAGGAGCCTTAATTACATTAAAATACAGGCGCGGATTTACCATATAAATCACCCGGCGCACGCCCCCCTGTTCGCCCTTATATGTAAGACAAAAAATAAATTTGCGCCCCCCGGTTCAGCCTGATAATTTATACAGTTGCGCCCCCAGGTTCAATATTTTCTGGATCCGCGCCTGAAATATCGATCACGGGCAATATTACCAAATGTTTTAATGGAGTTGAGAGAAAAATAGGCCTATATATTGACAATAATTTAATAATTCCAGACTCAACATTTGCGTTTCCATAGGTACGCATTACATATGCATTGCTAAAAACCTTCCATTTGATACAACATGTGTCTCTTGTACAAACATCTCGATCATTACTGGATTCTATTAAACTGGGTTCTATTCGCCTTTGCTATCAGGATTTGGGAGGAGTACCCGACGAAAGGTTTTTAGAAATTGTTTAAATGCTATTCATTTTGTTCGGGAACATATTCGTGTGCTGCCTAAACAAGGAGAGCAAGGAAAGCCAAATTTCGCTGTCAGCAAAACGTCGCCAGCAAGAATAGCCACTCTTCAATATATCATGCCCCTTTGAAAGTTCACCAAAATTAGTATATTCTTATGTTCCCACCCAATTTGAACAAAATAGAGTTTATTTCGTTTAAAGAATTCACTAGACCTCTATATGACTTAATTTCTTGAAATGAGAATAAAACGAAATTGTCATATTTGTTTGTTCTCTGAAAATGCTAGCAAGAAAGATTTCCAAACAGAATATATACTTCACAGAATGAATCGTTGGATACTCCTGATTAGACAGTATAACATTTTGAATTATTTACATTTGCGTATGCTTAGACCAACCCCAACCATACAGCCGCCCCCCCCTCCCCAACAACAACCACCTACAGCGCAACTGTAGTACCACTGGTTACGCCCTAGCGATACTGGCATCCCGAAGACTCAACATGCCGCAGAAATCATGTTTTTGGGCATACTATACCAAACCAGGATGTGCAGTTTTAAAATAAATCATAGTATTAGCTTTCGACGTTTTTCAATCGTATGTATAAGTACCTTATCTCATGACACATATATATTTATATTTACTTATATCATATTATTTTCTAGCAGGTGTTTCTCTTAAAACTATTTTAAACTACAAAAGAACCATGAGTAGCAATATATAGAATGCGGATTTATTTTACAAGCAAATCAACAACTCTTCAGAAATATAATAACGTGAGTTTCTTAATCTCACATCTTTAGATAATATACCAGCTGGATGTGTAACCTACAAAGGATTTAAACCCTTTTTAAAATTACCAAACTGTAAAGACCTACATTCTATTCCCACGGTATTTTCCAAAGAGATGGGACATTCCTTAGCAAATTACGGCGACTGAATGAGTTTTATGAATGTTTCTCTTTTGTTCGTCACTATCCTATATCCTATTCTGCGCTGATCTTAAAGGGGTCTTGAGAGGCATTCGTGCCAACGTAAGGGCAACTATTCAGTTAGCGCATGCCCTGGCCGTACTGCACTTGAAGTTCATAAATCGACATACCAATGAGGCGGGGTTTTCCCACGACATGAGACTACATTATGGCACACGACCAAGTCTTACGTAGCTGTTTGATTGACATGCCGTATCTTAAACACAGGTGCTCCGAAATATCTTTACTTATGAATACGACCGCAAGTGGGAATATATTTTTAATAAGGTTATGTGTTTTTGAAAAATATTCTGTAATTTGATTGGCGGAATAAACTTGGCAAAGATCGTGGGAAACATTGGGGGTATCGGTTCGAAAATAACAACACCCCCAAGGCAATGTAAAGACTTAACATGTAAGTAGTCGCATGCAAGTCACACGGTATACAGTCTTTTTAAATTATTGAGACCGCCAAATTAAATAACTGTTACATTTTGAAAACATTCCAAAATTTGAATATTAGATATTGCAAGCGGTTAAGATGTAAATGGACAGTATAAATGAATTATAACATGGACATAAACGGAAATGAAAAATCGCTTTCGTCAGCAGAACTAAGAAAGGTAAGTAATTTTATATTATATTATTGTTGTTAAATAAAACAATTTGATGTTTACTATATTACGCATAGAACTTTATCAAGAAGAAAATCAACCGGACACCAATGGTTCTTTATATTGTAAAATATATGCGATACTATTTAAATACTTGGTATAAATGAACCTATATACAAATGTTTATTACATGTTTGAAGCAATATGCGGGACAATATGATCCGGGCAATATCGCTTCTGATATTGCCCGCTGGATGCGACCCCGTAATGCGACCCTCGTGAGAGCGAACAAGTATAATGCCCGGGCCCTTCGGGCTTGGGCATTTCTTTTCCTATGCCTCGGGCCAATAACCATTTTGATTAGCTCCCTTCGGGTATTATTTCTATTGTTATTTATTTTAGACTTCGATTGATTTTTAATAGTGTTACATATGTTAATTGATTATGGTTTGTAATGAATGTGTGATTATATTCATCTTTAGATTAAAAAGCCCATCATCGAAAAGAAACGGCGGAATCGCATCAACGATTCTCTTGCGCAACTCAAGTCTCTTATTCTTGAGGCACTAGATAAAGATGTAAGTATTTCGGGTTTTAATGTCTGATATTTACTCTTAAATCAAATATGAGTTTAAAAGAAGAATCCAAACCATAAATTCGCTAAAATATTCTTTAATTATCTATTAATGGCATACACTTAAATATGAATTATTTTGTATTGTAAAAACATAAATATACTAATGTAGATTTATAGAAAAACTAATTCAATTAGTTATGGGTTTGCTGCAAGTTCTAAATTAAAAAAAAAAACAGTTTAAACCAATCAAATAATTACATTTTACAGGAAAGCCAATACAACAAGATGGAAAAAGCTGACATTCTTGAGCTGACGGTCAAACACCTGCGCAACGTACACACGAACCAGCTCACCAACACCTTCAGTCCTGCACCGCAATGCTGTCATAAGGCCAATAATGCGCCAAAGCATTGCAGCGATATGTCCCCATTTATTTTGCCTGCCGTGAATAATGCTCAGGATTATGATAAGCAAAAGGCAAATGAAAATGAGCTAAATGCGAACATGCCCACATATGTTAAAGAAACGGTTAAGAGCAAATACAATGACGGATATTCGCAATGCATTCAAGAAGTGAACAATTATTTAAACAACCTCAATGGCATTCAACCTGAAATCAAACATGAGATCACCCGCCATTTGTCATCTCGGTTTCAAAACAAGAACGCAACCATACAACCAGAGAGGATGACAGTTCCAGATGAACCCATCCATCTAGTACAAAATGACACCATCTTAATAAACCAACCTAATGATAACCAACCGAAACCGGTGATCAATAATATATCGTGTGTTCAGCCCGTACAGTTAGCGAATGGACAAACCATTTTTGTTGCAAACACTGTTCCTGCAATAATACACCCAGAGAACATTGTTCAGGCTCCGTCTGTCCCAAAAGAACAGTGTCAAGTGGTTCATCCTGCCGTGCTTCATACCGAACAGAACCAAACGGCTACGTTTACAATGCAAGGTCTTCAACCACACCCACCAGAAATAATACAGATTCAGCAAACTTGCCAACCCATCCAAGTGTTCACCTATAATACGAATGATAATTGTGTACAACTAAATGTACCCACCAACTCAATATCTCCACGTGATAATGCGAGGATCCAGGAAATGGGGCAATCTATTAGTGGCACTGCAGGCGTGGCACAAAACAAGCCGGTTGCAATGCAACCGGCACATACGCATCCGCTATCACCACATTTGGATACTGCCATGGAAAGGCATCCGAAAGCTAACACTTCTTGTGAAAAGCAAATTAGGCCTCCAGAACCAGATTATACGTGTCGTGACACGACGTACCAACCTGATGTTGAACATATTCGTCATAAAAGACAGCGGAAGCACGGAACTAGTACTGAAGTTCCACCAAATTCTGAAATCGCTGAAGCAAAAGAAACTTATGGTCAACATAAGTCTGGCAGCTCTAATGCGAACGCCGATGGACACATGAAATCACCTAACACTATAACAAAGCCATGTGGATCCAACCGTTCACAGAGTACTCCGGGACTAAGGGGTCAAACGAACGACGAGCAAGGTCACACTTTTGATGCTCATTCCGCTATGCATGGTTTCTTTCGCCAGAGACAAGATATGATTCCTCATTTTCCAAGTCACATTGGACCCGTAAATATATACCAAGTAAGCCCAACATCGGATAGAATGTGGAGACCGTGGTAGAGGGTCAAAATCACCATGGTAGCACACCCCTACGAGAGAGGTTGAAGACAAAGATTTGAATTGATAAAATAAACTGTATATAAGTATATATGTATTTCAGTATATGATAAACCACTACAGTTGTTATTTTTGTTACGGCTACTGTTATTTTACAGTTGTTACGGCTACATATAGCTATTGTGATACGGAGTAGAAAATACAGTGATATCGTTTGTGATAGCTTTGCCTTGATGGCGAATTAATGTGTTCAGAGATAGTTTAGAATCAATCTGTGATTAATCTAAAATTGTACAATTATTTATTTACCTTTTTCATTAATTAAACTATGTAAACACGTATTCAATCGTATAAATTGAAAATACATAATTGATTCGAGAACGGGCAATGATATTTGCCATTCGAAATCAAACACTTAAAATTCATGTTACATGTTATATCGAACCTTAAATCACTTATTTTTGGTTCTTAGTCATATTAGAATATATCGTGAAAATACAAAATTTTGTATATAAAATAATGACACCTATTTATGTATTCATATATTCATGCACGCAACAAGCGTTTTGCTGCGTTTTTGATTTTTCCATAAGAAATACATTGAAACTCACGGTTTGTTAGGATAAAACAAAAGCACGAAAAATCTTTCCGTGTGACCAATCCCTTAGAATGGGACTGGAAAACAAGTTTAAAAAATGTGTTTGGTAGTTTAAATATTGCTTAAATTGTTTTCGATATTAAAACGTTGAGAAACGTAATACAGTATATTTGTTGACTACTGTTTTAAACTTTTTCATTTTTTTTTCACTTAGGCAATTAAAAAGTTATTTGAAATGGAAAACCAATTTTAATATTCTTTTTACAAATGTATCGCTTAGCATACCATGAAAATATGGGTAGACCTACATTCATATCTGGCATTTATTTCAACAGCATGCTTACACTTAATTTTAAAGAAAAAAATCAAAAATATATCGATAGAAATATATGATTTTTGTCATGAATAGTTTGAATCAACGAAGCTGATGTCATTATTTAATAAGTAAAAGAAGTCACATAAAATACACAACCTATCATTTCCATCGCGTGATAGTGTTCGTGCACAAGCATTTCACAAAGAATTGCTTTTTAACAAATACGAAATGTAATTAATTACTTCATGGATAAATGCATACATGTTCATGTTTCTATTATCAAATGACAATACAAAAACAGCAAATCATATAATTCATACACATATATAATCAGATGCTATAATTCGGCATATTTTCCCACACTCTCAAGAAATTTAATACCGATCGATGTGCCTAGAGGTGAATAAAACTATAGGTGAATTATAATCATCCCAAGATAACGAAAAAAGAATAAATTAAGGGTGCTGTATGGCACTTTTTTAAAGTTTATTTTTCAACTTAAAATAGACGGCCTGTCGTAAAGTCAAACAAATCCAATTTATTTAGGTTTAAAAAATATATGCGTCATACAATTTCATACGAACTTTGATTCTTCGATTTTAGTAAAAAGAAAAATTTATAGTTTAAGTTATAGACCCTATCCCGATAAAAGCTTTAATTATCCATAATAGAACATATTGCTCCGCAGTCGTTTACGAATTTAACTGCTGTGAGCATCTCCGCTATTAAGTGACTTGAGTAAAATGAAGGGTCTTCGTTGTCGCTGGCTCGAAGGACCGTATGCAATGCAACTTCTATATATATTACCTTTTTGCGTTTTAAAAAGCCAGTCGCGTGTTTGAGTTTCCCGTAATGAATTAATTACATTGGAAGACGGAGGGGATAAGACTCGAAAAAGCTTCGGTATGGCCAGAACCTTATAGTTGTTATTCCTTTGTAAATCTTCAGATTGCAATGTAGTTTTTTAATGTCAAAACGAAATATTTTCAATTGTTTTTGACATTTTGGTATGTTACGGAAAAATTGCTAACAAAAGTTTCACGCACGGACACATCAAATAATGAAAAAATAACAGTTTTAAGCTTAATAATATGTTTATTAAAATTATTCCAATACATAATTGAATGCAACAGGTTAACTTGCAATTGAATTCATAAAATCTAAAAGGATTGAAACGAACGCGTGGTTGGTATTTGTTAGACTCGTGTGCTTCATTTTGGCGATAATGAGATGTAATTGCTCCTTCAAACAGTGTGCGTCATTTAACTGCACCTCTTGATTTGCTGATTTCGCATTCTTTTAATTGTAATAAATATCATGATTTTGTTATGTTATACATTTTTTGTGCACCTACATAAAAAATACAGCAAAGGTACATGTATATTCATTTGATATTACGATTTAATATTATTTGATATTTTTCACTCTAGTCATGTTTTTTAATGTCGTTCAAGTAATTTAAAAGCGGTTACAGTTCTTCGCGCAATAGAAAATATTTTTAAAAAAACGTGGTTATGTGAAATAAATGTTGATCAATCAATAAATATCTTTAAAATTTGAAGAAAAAGTGTTTATAAGAATGTTTATAATTCATGGAGTATTTTGCACAATTTCTTATTCCATTTTGAATTTGTTATTCCATTTGAATTATTGCTGAAATGTGAATCTTTAACCGTGTTTCATTAATTTATATTAAAGGTCATAAATCAATATAAAGTTAGCTGCATTTTTACGATTTCATCTGAGCCTCATGTGTTTTACCCAGGAGTACCCAGCGATTTATTTTGTGATATATATATTCTGTTGGGGAATCTTTCTTGCTCGCATTTTCAAAGAACAGAACAATTATGAACATTTCA
>LQRL01033608.1:0-10333 GCA_001703475.1 Hydroides elegans
AGTAGGGTATAACCCTTTTTACAAAAATAATATATAAAATGTGTAAATGTAATTAATTGCTAAGCAAGAAACTGCATAAAATAGTGCAATTTTGAATCATCTTGTTTCGATAAGTTAAAATATATAACTGGTTTTCCGTGCGCTAAGATTTCAATACTACAGTAGCGGCCGTGTGGCATACATACATACTTTATGAACCAAGAATTGTTTTAAATTTCTAAGGATTTTAAGGACTTAAATTGTCAAATTTAGTATCATCGTAAATTTTATTGTTTATTGATCTGGATTTTGCAAATATTATCGATGAAGTATTAACATTTTAGGGGTTTTTTTTTGGAGAAAATTATCTAATAATTTTAGCAAAATATTTAAATCAATATTACATTAATGACAATATTTGGAGCACGGCTTGAATACCTAAATAACACTGGTTATGCAAAAATCAAAATATATCTGCAGACTGGTCTTGTATGCGGTGTCTGTGAGTGTCATTGGAATAATGTGTATTTTCAAGGAATGGCAAAATGTGGCCTAGTGACCTCAACATCTAGGCCTTATGATAGTACCAACTTTTGCGACTAGCAAGCAACCAAAATTGTCATATACTAGTCTACCTATGGATATACAAGCAACGATTGAACAAAATTAGAAAAAAAAAAGATCAAACAACTATGACAATTAAATAGTAATTAGTCGAGATGAATGCTTGTTCCATAAAGCAAATTTCAGTATGAAATGCTCGATTGCTGCGTAATCCTGGACATAGTCAAACAAAGTGTTGTGAGTGAAAATATGGATATCCTAGGGCTTACATAACCAAACGTCATTGAACCAAACGTGTATTGCAAAGCTTGTCCACCTGGATACTCATAAGTACGAAATGTTTGCATCGGAAACCAGGGTGACGCGTTGATGTGATATGTCCGAAATCGTTTTAAACCAAAATCGTGAAATCAGAAGGTTTTACGTCTTTTGAAAGTATCGTCGTATATTTTACCTCATCAATTCAAAGACCAAAAATGTGTATTGTGGTCATCCACCGATCACCATCATCTTCCATCACAAATTTTATCGAGGATTTCATCTCGCTTTTAGAAACGGTTGCTCTCAAAGGCTATCCATTCAGCCTATCGAGCGATCAAGATAAACATTGGGATAGCTAGAAACATTAACATACTCGCCAACTCCGGGTTTTATTCGAAACGTTCGGAATCAGACTAAAACTACACACTATAAAGGCCATATTTTGAATTACATACTTACTCGCAAAACAGATAACATAGGGACATCGGATGTATGTGTCGGCGACATGTTTTCAGATCACCATGCGGTGTCATGCAGTTTCCTGATCGAGAAGTCGACAGATGGTCCACGTTTTTCGTTGCATTGCAAGCTATAAGGCATCGACATCGATGCATTTAACTCTGGCCTTACGAATCTAACCTTTTCAAAAACCATCAAGCGTGTGGCCTTAACGAACTTGTGGATATGTACAATGATCAACTAGTAATACTGCTTGCTAAACATACCCCTCATTACACACCGCATTAGAAATAAGCCACGGGGCCCATTGTGGACTCCAAACCTAAAACAAACTAGGACCCTTGAGCGAAAAGGGCGTAAATTAAGAAAAACCGAAGATCTACATGTGTTTGGACCTCAAAAAGAAATTATTTGATACTTTGAATAAGTATAAAACTGAATATCGAAGCAACATCCACGATCAGCGCTCGTTATTCAACACGCTTAATAAAACAATGTACAGGCAGTGCCAAAATCCCATGCCTACTCAAACAATCCAAAAAGGCTTGAATAACGCTTCAGTCATTATTTTCAAACATGGTATTAAATAAGAGAGAAAACTCAGATATATCCTTTGTATAGCTCGTACGCGTATGATGGAGGCAATTTCATTGCACTTTTGGATAGTTGCAAAGAGTTATCACTGGAAGAAGTGACCAAATTATTTAAGGGTTTGTCTTATAAATCGTGTGAGATGGGCTCCTTGCCTACGAATTTATTCAAGGAAATTTCAAATGAATTAGCATCTGTGATACAATCAATGATTAATAAATCGTTATCTCAGGGCACATTGCCAGAAAACTGCGAAAAGGCTTATAGTCAGACCACTGCTGAGACAGCCTAACTCGAATTGTGTATTGCAAAAATATTAGCAAACTGTTGGAGAAAGCGGTCGGTATTCATGTCACCAAGCATATGTATGCGAACGGATCATGTAAAATCATGCAATCGGATTACAAGGCAAATCATAGTACCGAGACTGTCATAACAATGCCATCCTGTCTTCACTAGACCTATCGGTTGCTTTTGACACAGTGGATCACGAAATCCTTTCGCGAAAGACATGGGATATCCGGCCACTGGCTGATCTGGCTTGCATCATACCCTGCAGATAGGTTAATACAGGTTTGCGTAAATGATGAATATTCTGAAGAGGTATATCCAGATATATCCTTGCCCCAAGGGTCTCAGCTTGGTCCCCACCATTACCGTGATTATATGCAGCCGATGGTCGACAAATACACATACTGCAATTCCTGTTCCATGGATACCCCGACGACACCTAGCTCCTGCGATCAGTGTAATCGCCGGACGATTTATATAAGACCTTAGACCATCTCTCGTCTAGCATTGCCAGCATTGGTCAGTGGATGTGATAATAAGCTCAACCCAGAGAAAATTTTAGTTATATATAGTCAGCGAAACCGATAATTATACGCTTTAACTTGACGCCCATATTACCAATAATAAAAGATTGGTTATTTCTTTATAGGTTGAATAGTACATATATGTCGATACATATATCAAAATGCAGTCGAATCACTTGTCCACGCCTTTATTTTAAGTAGATTGGACTATTGTAAAAGTGTTTAAGATGGTCTTCCTAAGAAATCCATAGGCAGATTACATCGAGTTATGAATGCCTCCGCTCGGTTGATTTTATGCAAAAAAATTCAAATACAAATTGTGATTTTATAAAGCGCCCGTTATGACTACATACAGGCACATTACAAAGTTTATATCTAACACGCTTTATCAAAATCGTGAGTTTTGAGACGTGATTTGAACAGCGGCAATGACTTAATTTTTCTCAACGAATTCGATAGATCGTTCCAGATTCTTGACCCGACCCTACTTAATGCATGGGTGCCCAACCTCTTTAGATCTACACATGGTATGATAATATTCTTACGACGATCGGAGGTTTCTTGATGGTGTGTAAGGTTTGAGTAGGTCTTTCATATAGACTAGAGCATTTCCATACACGCATTTATAAATGATGGTGGCTATTTTGTATTGAATGCGATATTGCACGGGCAACCAATGAAGCCTTTTCAGGATGGGGGTTATTAATTTCCTCTGCGAAGTCAGGGTCACAAGTCTGGCATCCGAGTTTCGAACTCTTTATAGTTGTCTGATAACTTTGTCGGGTAGGAGTGCCAGCAGCGAATTGCAGTAATCAAGTCGACCTATCACCGTGGCTAGCACAGGCGTTTGGCGGTCGTCCAAGTACCGTCGGATTAACAAGGCCCTTCGTATGTGATATCTGCATGCTTTCGCTGTATAAGAAAGGTGCGCTCTAAAATTTAGGTATGAGTCAAGTGTCACTCCAAGGTTCTTGACCTTTTCTGCTGGCTGAATCGACTCTTCGTCAATTTTAAGCGGACATACAGACATCGTTTTTACGTGGAGCTTTTGACCGAACACAATGTATTCCGTTTTTGAATAATTTAAACACAGTTTATTCGCAAATATGCACGTCCGCACGTCTTCTAGTGTCCGCTCTAATAGCCGAATTCATGCATGCACGTCGCTTTCCGATTTCAGCTTAACGTCTTTCCTAACAGTGCTGTCGTCTGTATATCTTTGATTTGAGCTATCTGATTTCGAGTAGTTTTGCCAAAGGTTTAACATACATTTTATACAGACGACAACTTATTTTTTTATCCATGTGCGGCACCGTCCTCGACATAGATGTGTTCTGAAACACTATTTTCGACCGCCACTTGCTGGGTGCGTCCCCGGAGGTACGACACAATCCAACTGACTGCCGGCTTTCCTAGACCGTGCGTGATGGAGAAGCGCTCGAGCATAATCATGGTTCATCTGACGAGCGCGGCACTTAAATCCAATATTCCTATGAGAATAGCCATGCGGTTGTCCATGGCAACCAGGAGGCTATTAACGACGTGGAGGAGGGCTGTCTCGGTTGAACTGTTAGGGCGATACGCGGATTGGAGGTCGTCGTCAAGGTCATTTATTTCTGCATGCTTTTTTCAGTTGATCTATTACACTTTGTTCGAGTAATTTCGATACAAATGGTTGGATCGATACAGGTCTGTAGTTCTTGTGGATGAGTTTATTATCTGTTGATGCGGGTGCGATTGTCGCAGCAAGAGATTTCATTATACTTGCTGGGATTGGGTCCAAGTCACACGTTTTGTTATGCGCTGATTGAATGCGTTTGGTTATATACTTGAGATCGACCGGTGCGAAGGTATCTAAAGACGAGTCGACAGCACTTCTATCGTGTGTATTATGGTCAAAATGACTGTTGATACGGTCCTTTAGGCACCTGATTTTCTCAATGAAAACTCTATTGAAATTATTCGCATTTATATCCGATGGAGCTCTTGAATTATCCGAAAGATATATTTACTATATGTCCCTGCATCCCCAAGGACGCGCTGGTAAATAATCGATTTTGCGGTGCTTATCATGTTTTTCACTCGATCTCTTTGAGCACTCATTCTTTCTTTATTCTCACCTGATCGTGTTTTATGCCATCTACGAGTTTATTTCCTTCTCAATTGCCTCGTGTATTTAATTGTTATACCAGTGTTTTTTTTCATGTTTGACTGCTCGTGTTAACTGCTCGGTACGTATCTATCGAAATTGTTTGCAATGTCTAGTTAAACTACATCACAAGGATATCCAATTCATTTGGCGGTGCTAACGATCCTATTTTTGACAACGCTTCAACAACGTCATTGGTTGCCCGTTAAAATAAATTTCAGAGTATAAGATTTTTGACGATAACATACACGTCGCTCCATCATATTGCACCCTTCTATCTGATCTCATCACTCCACATATATCGCTTCGACGTTTGCAATCGCAAGACAAATTTCTTTTTAAACCCCGAAACTATCGCAACAATTATGGTGCTCGATAGCATACAAAGCGCAATGATATGACACCTAAGTTTCTATCTGATCTTATCACTTCTTATATATCGCTTCGACGTTTGCAATCACAAGACAAGTTGCTTTTGAAACCCCGAAACTATGGTGCTCGATCATTTTACATGAATGACCATAAAACTATGGAATGACTTGCCACAAAGTCTGCGATCGGAACCCTCGGAACAAAAATCTTAATACACATTTGTTTCGTCAAGCGTATTGTATCTAATCTGTCAGAATGATATGCATTCTACATGTTATTCAAATGTTTTACATGTGTTTGTATTTTATAACTTATGTAAGTATTTACTGTAATTACTGTGGTTTTATATATATAACTCTAGTCTATGTTATTCTATGTAGAGCCTTGTGGTACGTCAAGCAACGATCACAGTAAGACGGGGAAAATTGGAAGAAGTAAGCCGGGGAAACGGGAAGAAGCAAGGGTTCCATGTCAGACGTTCGAAGGTCCACATGTCCGAAGGTCCGGATGTCCGAAGGTCCACATGTCCCAAGGTCCGCATGTCCCAAGGTGCACATGGCCGAAGGTTCAGATATCCAAAACTACGCATTGACAAACATTTTATTTTTATGACTGGTTATAGAAATATACCCAAGTCAAACTGCCCGACCCTCACCCATCGAATTGGAAGATTTGAGGATGTCATTTATGAGGTATAGAAAAATAAAGCAAACATATTTTGAAATTCAGTCCAACATTTTTTTTCTTTTATTTTAATAGAGGTTATTTGCGCAAAACACCACACCAATGAAAAGTAATGTGTGTAGTATCTTTTAAAGATGTTTTAAAAGATTAACGTATTTTCCTAAAAATATAACCTGAATTATTTACTCATTTATTCTTAAATGAAAATTTATTCCAATTCTTTTGAAAACCAATGATTTTATTTTAATATCATTGTTGCATAAAATCAATATATAAATAAGATAGTGTTATGGTAAGATTTTCTCAACCTCAGTCATAAACTTAGATGTAAAGTTTAGGATAACGGATATTTGACCTCGGTTCCACTTCAAAATGGTCAGTGCAATTCTGGCACAAAATATATCTTGAGTGTAAAGTTCAGGCTAACGGATAGTTGACCAGGGATCCACTTCAAAATTACCAATGGTGTTCTGGCATAAAATAGAGTTGTTGACCTACTGCTTATTCAATCGCTTAAATATGTTTTGAAGGAGAACGTGTCTCGAGGAAAGTGTCCTTTTCAATTTCATTTCTAAGGGATAGAGATAGAATTAAATATATTCACATTGATAAAATCGGACAAAATTGTATCGACAATTTTTTTTTTTTAAATCTCAGTAATCAAGTTTTTTTTTCATCCATTTGATGAAAAAAAACTCATTTGTTTTAAAATAGCATTGGTTATAGTATAAAGCATATGTGAAAATATTGCCATGGGTTGGGGGAGGGACTTTCAGTAGGTGTGGAGTAGAACTTATATTATCAGTCACAAATATAAAATATCTATCAACGTATTTCTTCTGATATCAAAACCCTCAGACATGTGGACCTTCAGACATGTGTAACCTAGGGCATGTGAACAGTAATCAGCAGGAATAAGGAAATATCGGAAAATAAAAGAGATGAAAGGTTGGTAGGGACATTAGTCACAGCCTGACCGGAGTGGGACGCTTTTATAATTTACTTTACCGCATGTCAAATGACGTTGCATGCCATGGAACTCCATCTTCTCCTGTCTTGAGCGGCTCGCTTGGCGTCCACGAAGGTGAGACTAGTCCATTGGCTGATATTGCGCTCCACTACATACTGGTCTCCCTCTTCTTCTATATAGGTATTATTTAAGGTTTTGTTAAGTACTCTCGCCATTCGTTAGATAGGTCCCCCGCTTCGGTAGATAGGATGAAGGTGGGAGCTATGTGCGTAGGTTTGGAAGGGCACTGAGACTAGAAGGGAGGGCTAAGGGCCTCACCATGGACAAGGCACTTTACTCTAGTCTTAGATAAGAAGGATGGTGCTAAGGGACGGAAGGGACAAAGGCCATACTTACCGAAAACTTACTCAATCACTCAAACACACAATATAGAGTTTGGGCAACGGGTATACTCATGCTCAATTTTGGTGCAATGGCCCTATTGAAATACTCGGTTCGGTCACGCAAGTGCACTTATTTATTTTTGCCCACTTATTACAGAGTTGTTTGATTATATAAAAATATGTGTGCTAATACCCTAGATTTCCCAAATATAACCAATTACATTGTTTGTTACTGGTTTGTTTACGTAATTTTGACATCATTCTAGCGGATTTCCCACATTTGCCCAAACTCTCTATTTATTTTTGCCCAAACTCTCAAATATTTCTATTGGGACCGCTAGCAGTGGATCCTTCTCGGAGATTGGCTTGGGAAGATTAGAGGAAAAGAACTATGTGAGAAACAATATTTTCTTTAAAAAAAGGTGTTCCTATTTTTAGTAGATAGCTGGGCTCATTGCGCTCATCCAGCTAGCAAGAATCCGGAGAGGAACACCTTTAATGTAATATGAAAATTGTTATTTCTATAAACATGACAAGTTTTCACTTATATTTTAGTTATCTTGCCTAGCTACATATCTCTTCATAAAAATAAAATCAAATTTATAAAAAGAATAGGTAAAAATAGAGATAATTTTAAAAAGGTGTTCCTTTAATTCTTGTAGCTAGAAGACCATTTCGAAAGTTTGTAGCTAGATCGATTTTGAAAAGGATCACATTTTTGAGGAACACCTCGTGGGGTGCTCTTCACACAGATAAACAAGGTTTCCAAATGACACTATAAGTAATGTAAATTTCGGGAGGGTTTTTATGCGAAAATGAAAGTCCCGATCGAAAACGAAACTGTTCCTTTCCTTTAAAAAAACGCTACGGAAACTCGTTAATATCTAGATCTAGAACTTTGATCCTAGAAAAAAAATGTGTTGCAGAATAACAATAGGAATCGATTAGGTATTAATACGTATCACAGATTATTCATGACCGGTTTGCGCATTTTTTAAATTGGGCGATAATATGATGTTGAAGAAGATGATTTTGTTAACTTTGTTGTCAGGATGGTTGGTAACCTACAGTCTTCTTCATATTATCCATTTGGCAAACTCCAAACTTAAAGCTGTCGCTGACCTCGTACGGAAATCAATAATGACGGTTATTTTCCGCTGTGCGTGGCTGAGTACAATACTTGTATTGAAGTTATACGAGTAACAGGAACAAACAAATCACTCAAAAAGTGCATGTGGGACTCTTCTTCTTCCAACTAAAAGCAATTATACTCGTATGTAGTTCGTACATTGCGAGCTCGGGGTTGGTTGATTCCGATACCCCGGCTTTGAAAGCTTCTAAGCTTTCAGAACGTTATATGTTAGCTTGTAATTAGTTCCACTGACCTATGGTCCTGGGGAAAAATGAGAATTGTTGGTAGTTAGTGGTAGAGAACAGGCGTATGAAACATACATTGCGATCATCTTGAGAGACGGTTAATGGAAATAAGTATTGAAAATGTGGGATGTCTTTAAGACCGTTGATGATTTTGTAGAGCATTGTGAGGCGTGACTTGCACCTCCGCTGTTGTAGCGAGTCCCATTCTGCGGGTTATACACTGAATTTGCATACAAAACACCCAGGTGCGAGTTATACAAATGTGCGATTAATACATTGCATTCTAAAAACTTATATCGCTCGTTATAAACCGGTGCGAGTTATGCATCGGATTTTAATACAATATTCTTGATTTTTATGGGGTGCGGGATATACACCGATACGGGTTATAAACCGGTAATTACGACAATTGTTAGAACTTTAGATGGGAATTAAGGTCGTAGAAACTGGTTATAGACTCTTAAAGAAAGCTTCGAAGGTGTAGCTGTGCATTTTGATAATTTTGACTAGAGCTTGGTCGGGTATCGAGGTTAGTTGTTCAGCCGTTAATTACTTCTTCTTACTTCAAACCCTATCCGAAAATCAGTATTTTTTTTTTGTTATAAATATCGCCAATATATGTTTTTTTTTCATGTGTCAATGATAAACAAAACCTTTAAGAGATAGCAAAGTTCTCGTCCGTACAAACCCCATCAATAATCACACAAAGTCCGAAAATCAGCTTGTTTCGAAATATCGCCAAAATTACAATTTTGAAAATTAACCCAAAAGGCATATATCCAATGTATGTTTCATACATATGTCAAAGGAAAACTTACATCCCTATCTCAAAAACAGTATTTTTTTATGAATATCGCCAATATTCTTTTGGCAAATGTTCTTTCCATGTGTCAATGGAAAACAAAATCCATTTAGGAATAGCCGAGATTTGGTCCGTAAAATCCCCATCAATAATCATACAAGTCCAAAAAATCATAATGTTTCGAACAATTGTAAAAATTCATTTTTTTTTAGAAATTCCAAAATATCCCAAAAGGGGCACACCTTAGATATATGTTCTATTGTTTGTACCAAGGGATAACGAAATTCAACGAGTGGTAGCCGAGATCTCATTCGTACAAAGTAGTGCTTAAGGTCTGTGTCGACGGACGGACTTTGTTTATTGGTCTTATAACTCTTTGAACGTATGATAAAGGTGTTTTTAGGCCCCAACCCCAAAGTTGGGGGCCTATAGAGTTGGGTTGTCCGTCCGTCCGTCCGTCTGTCCGTCCGTCCGTCTGTCTGTCCGTCTGTCATCGCTTTCTTGTACGGGCTAGAACTTTTGAACGGAAGGTCATAGAGACTTGGTTATAGGCTCAAATGAAAGGTCTTGGTCTGTAGATGTGCCTTTTGACCATTTCGGTCAAAAACACCCCACCGGAAGTGGTCAAATTGGCCAAAATAGCCCAAAATAGCGGTTTTTCAAGACTTGAGCTTGTACGGGCTAGAACTTTTGAACGGAAGGTCATAGAGGACTTGGTTATAGGCTTAAGTGACAGGTCTTGGTCCGTAGATGTGCCTTTTGACCATTTCCGTCAAAAACACCCCACCGGAAGTGGTCAAATTGGCCAAAATAGCCCAAAATAGTGGTTTTCCGGACTTGAGCTTGTACGGGCTAGAACTTTTGAACGGAAGGTCAAAGTGATTTGGTTATAGGCTCAAATGAAAGGTCTTGGCCCGTAGATGTGCC
>LQRL01033618.1:4777-24613 GCA_001703475.1 Hydroides elegans
AGCGCCTCTGATATGGACAAGTTCTTGGTGCTCTATGGTCAGTGGATTCTTGTGATGTGAACTAAAGTGTCGGAATCAATTGGATGTGTTATTGGCCTGTCAAAACATTGTACTTGCATCTTATTTTTTGTTAGATTCCATGGAATTGGTTGGTTTATTGAAAATTAAATTTGGTAGGGCAATTAGTATATACAACATGACTGATTATCTAATGTAGGTAGAGAATATACTTTTAGATTAAACCAGCGTATAGCATAACATCGAGTTTCTTTCTAATTAGGACTAACAAGAAATCGACCAAAATGAGTCATTTTCAGCTTTCTATCTTACGTGTTTTTTATTGCAAAGAAAAAAATCACATAGTACCGGTATATTTTCATGTAAGTGAACAAACAAACGGTGTCTTTCAGCAGGTATTGGAAGACGCACATGTGGTCCTACCTGATCGCATCCGTCAACAATAATTCCTGTTACTGGGATCTCCTCGCATATTTTCCTTTGCTGCATCCGCATTGGTAGGGTATATGCGGTTAATCACAATACCATTTGTTGCGCGAATAGGTCTGCATTGGACGGGAATCTATGTTTTTGCGAACTACATTTTATTCAAAATTGAGACGAATTCATATTCTAGCAAAAGCTTATTTTTGATGCATATACGATAGAACCTCGTTAAACCGAACACCTCGGGACCGGACAAAACTGTTCGGTTTAACCGATTTTCGGTTTATCCGATAACATTGATAGAGAACACATAGTTACGAACACATAGTTACCTCAAAATTTATTCGGTAAAAGCAATAATTCAGTTTAACCATGTTCGGTTTAACGAGGGTCCACTGTATGTTTAAATGGATACATATATGAAATTATATTTACATGATTTTCGGTTTATCCGATAACATTGATAGAGAACACATAGATTCAAGGACCTCAAAATTTATTCGGTAAAATCAATAATTCGGTTTAACCATGTTCGGTTTAACGAGGATCAACTGTATGTTTAAATTGACACATATATGAATTTATATTTACATGAAATGCAAACTAAGAAATTTCTAATACAATAGGAATGATTAAATACGTTTTTATCCAGTGCTAACGCGTAAGCATCCTAGATGCTTCAGGCTTGGTGCCAAATATCTTGGATGGACATCCCTTTTCCTCGTGAGAGCTCCATCTATTTTCAAAGGTATCACAAGGGAATGTATCAATCGACAGCAAATTGACCGCTTTTGACCATTCTCCTCAAAGTGTAATCGGAGCGGGAATGCAATTTCCAAATGTGATGCATGGATTGGCGAAATATTATGAACTCCTGAGATGCTTTTTTGAGTTTTCCGATACCAAAAATAATGGAAAAAAATAAGAAAAGAAAAATGATGTAGTTCTATAATGTTTAAGGGCACAGCTACATTGGTAGCTTTTCCCCAAGTAAACCCTGTCTTCAAATAAATTCTCCAATGTATTCCTTATGAAAGGAAAAAACGCGACTATCATTTTAAGCACAAAGAGTGTCTTTGTGCATTTCATGTTTCCCGTAAGAAATGCATTGGAAGACAACATTTTGCTAGGGGCAAAATGCAAAAAAAAAAGCTTCCGATGTGGTTATGCCCTTAATAATCATATATGTAATGTTTCGTCTTCTTCAAAACATACGCTATTCTACATTGATTTATAGCATTTGATAATTGACTTATGTATATTGTTCACAAACGAGAGTTCACCGTGTCCACACACATGTTGCCCGGGATCGTGGCACCAACGCGGCGATGCTAATTCTCGTAATTGCTCGCGATTTGTCTCGTCAAATCTATTCATTCTATGTCATGTCGCATTTACTCAACGTGTCAGAAACCGTGATGGGATCTTACTTTAGGAAGATGTCTTAAATCCGGGATGCGGTGCTGCCAATTAGATGAGGCTCTTCCGGTCGTTGACTAGGATTTAGTTGATAGTGTACTCATTAACTAGCTGCTGTAAATTGTTGCACCAATATAAAACATGTTAAATTAAGGAAAATATTTCACAAATAAATAACGTATTATTTAAAAACAAAATTTGACGGGTGTAGGTATGCAATAGCGTATTCAGCGGCTTTTGCGTCTGTGTCTACGCAATGGATTACAAATATTATAGACCTAGCGGAACCCGATTCCGCCTAGTTCATCATAAATTGATTCCGAATTCGCAATCGCAAGGAGCCGCTGACCGCATCCTAACGCATGATTCTCTACATTTTAAAAGCTTGACACTGGTTGAAACAAGAGCTTTATGCTCTATCTTTATCGGCGTATAAACCAAGCAGAGTCCATGATTACTTTATAATAAGTCCAATTGCTTATGAGGAAGAGTTAACCTTATCATCAAATCATAAACATTGTCTAATAAGGATCATAAGCGCTTACTAATGAGAAGGCACGCACCGAGAACAATATCAATAGCTAGGCACAATTATAGAGCATCTACCATATCGCCCTCACACTAGTCTCTCATTAAAAGGTTAATTCGAGGTGTGTGACCTGCATGTGCATATTTTCTTTTATTTATTTTTCCGTTTACATGTTTTTATATTTTTATTCCATGATTTAAAATAAAAACTAAAAATAACAAACATAACATACAGTTGAACCCATCTCTAATATAACAACTCAAACAGTTAAACGATGGAAATCAAAGGCGTAAACGAAACTTTTCAAACGCGTAAACGGCTATTTTTATTCCATGTTTTAAAATAAAAACTAAAAATAACATTCATTACATATAGTTAAACCCATCTCTAACATAACAACTCAAACAGTTGAACGATGGAAATCAAACGCGTAAACAAACCTTTTCAAACGCGTAAATGACTATTTTAATTCCATGATTCAAAATAAAAGCTAAAAATAACAAACACTACATACAGTTAAACCCATCTCTAACATAACAACTCAAACAGTTAAACGATGGAAATCAAACGCGTAAACGAAACTTTTCAAACGCGTAAACTGCTATTTTAATTCCATGTTTTAAAATAAAAAGTAAAAAATAACAAACATAACATACAGTTGAATCCATCTCTAACATAACAACTCAAACAGTTAAACGATGGAAATTAAACGCGTGAACGAAACTTTTCAAACGCGTAAACGGCTATTTTTATTCCATGATTTAAAATAAAAACTAAAAATAACAAACATTACATACGGTTAAACCCATCTCTAACATAACTCAAGCAGTTAAACGATGGAAATCAAACGCGTAAACGAAACTTTTCAAACGCGTAAACGGCTATTTTGTTTGCATGTTTTAAAATAGAAACAAAAAGTAACAAACATTACATACAGTTAAACCCATCTCTAACATAACAACTCAAACAGTTGAACGATGGAAATCAAACGCGTAAACGAAACTTTTCAAACGCGTAAACGGCTAAACAGCCAAACACCTAAACGCATTAACGCTTAAACGACTAAACAAATAATCAAATAAACACACAAACACGTTGTTTGTGCCGGTAATTAATACATAAACAAATTTATTTTTCCAAACGCCAAAATGGATTAAACGCCCAAACGCCTTTACACATAAACGCCTAAACGATAAATGCATAAACGAGAAAACGCTAACGAATCAACGGAACTTTTGAAACGAAAGAATTTGCTATCGATATTTAGGGTAGAAATTATTTTAGCTGTATACAGTAATTTGATTATATATCAAAACGATTTTTCATCGAATGCATTTGGCTGAAGATAACAAAAGATGCAAATGTTCTATCTGATGCGTTTTACTTTCACACAAGACATAGCAGAGCTTGTGATTTTTATGCTAAAACGCATGAAAGACCAAATCTGTTATTATGGCAAATGTATGAAACGATATCATTTACTATGAATACAAAGCTGCTCCTGAAGCCTGCAGATGCACAAAATCAGAAAACATGCATATCCTTTACTCCACATTATGGAATAGCAAAAAAAATGATCAAAGCAAACACAACATATATACCATATATTAGTTTTTTTTTTTGACTGGGTGAGCTTGTGTTTGTGACTTAGAGAAATTATGCATATTTTTTTTCTTCGATACATGGAACACGCACGATTGTAACAAATAAAGTATCTTTATTTCGGTATGCCTGTGAAAGAAAAATGCTCAGTTAATATTTTATCTTGATAGACTAATTGTGCGTTTCTATATCTTACGTATCATAACACTTTGCTACATCGCAGTGCCATAAAACCACATCTTCATAAATGACCATAACCCAAGTATACTTAACAGATGATGACCGACGTTAAAAGTCGAGTGATGTGATGGGCAGATTCACCATAACATCATCAGCGATGAGTGTTGATTAAATGCACTGAGTTTCGCCTTCATTTTGGTCAAAAGTTAGGCCAATAAAGCAAGTCAAATTGGAGTCGATAGCATAATTATATAGAGCAGGCATCGCTGACGAGAAGGAAACTGACCATCGAGACGGTCGTTTCAGAGCGCCAGGTCTAATCAGGCGTTTCTTTGATAAAACGTAAATATTTTGGTAGACTCTATGTGTGTTATTCTGTACAATTTTTATTGATTTTTGGTTTCCTACTGGAAACTCCTTTAATTAATAAAACAACTCACGCGTTACAAAAAAATTGCAGATTGCGATATTGGTATAGAATATTGTGAATTCCGATTTACCGATACGAATTGAGAAAGGAGATATGGAAATATCACATTATGATATGTAAACATTGTGAATTAAAGTTAGAAAACTCTTAAATTTGGCCAAACTGATATTTGACTCAAACGGCAATTATATGTATAAAATGATTAATTATTTTACTATCATTTTACACATTTAATAAAAACCCTATATTCCAAGAAAGTTGGTGCTTCTAACTAAATTTATGTATTTGTTCAGCTGTACTTATTAGTCTGAGAGTATTTTTTGTGAACATTAAAAAATCAAATGCCAAATTTCGAGTAAAAAAAACTAGAAATGTTTCCGTGGAAGCACGCATTCCATGTCGTTGAATTAGTAAATAGTGGCTATAAGCCAGAATATTGATTTCCCTTTTGCGGTTAGGGCATTTGCATATTTTAAGCTAAAGAGACAACGATAACGATTTATTTCATTTTTGACTTCATATTATAGATGCCAAAATATTCATGGGCTGGATTTGAAGATTTTTTATCCGCTGAACAGTCTTCATATAAGGAAAAAGCGCCACAGTTGTAGAAGCCGAAGTATCTAGTTACACTTAATATCAGCTCAAATAAAAGAACTAAAAGATAATTATGATCACCATGCGAATTGACCAAATGCTATGCGTTTTGTTCAGTTCCGAGAATCGTATGATGCACCCACGACTGTACTGGAGTTACAAATTGAAATCAAAGGTTTTCAGTCATCTAAATCTTTTTCAGATAAAAGCAATTGGAGAATTGACCTTATTAAGAATCCCATACATATTAAACAATTTCCTGGAAGAATTCGTGTTAAAACACAGATTGAAAAAAATGACAATTGCCATGTTTTGTTTACGTTACTCAACATTTTGTTGACAAAGGAATAAGCTATTAAAAAG
Source organism: Hydroides elegans (assembly GCA_001703475.1). Classification (NCBI taxonomy): domain Eukaryota; kingdom Metazoa; phylum Annelida; class Polychaeta; order Sabellida; family Serpulidae; genus Hydroides; species Hydroides elegans. The sequence goes on from LQRL01033618.1 coordinate 10,342, forward strand.
ATTGGACAAAGACTTACATTCGTTTCAATTACCTTAAGTTTACAAATAAATGTGATAAATTGACTTTGAATGTGTTTTGTGTCATACATATGTATGATACAAAACACATTCAAATGCCAATTTATTGCATTATCAGTGTATATGTAATGCATCGACATACCTTTGTAATTTTGTATTGACGAGCCAACTTAAAAACCCGTGAATTGAAAAGATTTCAGGAATCTTACTCATAGGATTCAAGAGGTTTACTTAGAAATCCAAAACGGAAACAAGATTTAGAAATGCCTATGAAACGAAACAATAAATGTTTAGCATTGAATTATTCAATAATCTACTCGACGTGTGGTATCAATGGGTCGTTACAACCTGGTCAACTCAGAGCGTTTCTATCATAAATATTCGTAATCTGCACCTGTATGACACATATTCACGTCTAAATTGAGTCCGTATTACATTTTGGATTGTCTCTTGACTCATATACCCAGCTATTTCAATATTTGGTGATGTTTATCGGCTATAATCTAATTCCGCTACTGAACGTGAACACAAGGTACAATCAAAATATAAGATACTTTTAAGACATTTTACGCTTCATCTAGATATTAGAACTATTGTAACTGATGCATTTATCGATGGCTATGATTTTTATGAATTCATATGCCAAAGCCATCATTCATTAACCAGACAATTTTATATTTTAGGCAATATAAGAATTTGTTTGATAAGGATCCAACCGGCCAGTTGCAGTTCGTGGTGTTAGCTCCAAACAGCGGTTGAGCGATGCTTGAGCGCTTCTAAATTTTTGTTCCAGGGGACAAAAACTGATACTTTGAATGTGATTATTATCCAACCTATCAATAACAAATGTGTTCACAAGTAAATCTTTATGAACAAAGACCAACTGATGAGAAACACGTTTTTCATAAAATTGCTAGGCGCGGTTTGGGACTAACACCACGAACTGCAACCGGTCAAGCGTGGTGTGGTTTTTGACATGATCCTTGATGCATTATGTCATAACAATGCTTTCTAATATAAATGTTTAATTGGCAAAAAAATCTATTCTTATACATTTTGTCATATGCTGTTGCGAACTGATAAGATTCGTGTCCTGCATTTTTCTAATTAAGGAGATGATGGAATCGGTAACCGTAACGTTTACTGGTCATGACGCTTAATCTTTCATTTTTGTCAGAAAATGATAAATCTAGGGTGTGAGTTATACAAGGATGCGGGCTATACACCGGTAATTACGGTACGAGTTATTACCGATTTATAATGTATTTTCCAAACATATTCTAAATAGATAATATAATAATTATCGTAACAATGGAGATTTATGTAGCGCTTAACAAAAACTGCTAAATTAGTAAAAGTCGTTTCGATCAGACCACTCTCTGTTGATCCAGCTATCACATTATGAAATTCAAATAATATGTTTCGAGTAGATTTGATGCAGTTATGCAGTTTTTTTGCAATTCTCAAGTTTTGATATATAATAATTTCAAGGTTAAGTGACACTTATGAATCATATATCATTGTACATATGACATGGTTCCACGCCAGATTACCATTATCTATTATATGGACTTCAAGAGAGGAATCGTTTTTATTGCTTAGGATTGTGCACAGTCAATTGGAAAACGCACCGTAATAACCTCTCGCGCTTTACTCACCCCCAGTGCCATCTCGAAACTGAGAAATCCCCGTTATCGTTCTTTTGACAAATGTTTTGAGTCTTTGCATATTGGATTTCTTTGTTGATTATATTTTAAATGAAACTTTGAAATTATGAAAAAATAATTTTTTATGAAACTGCTGATAGGATAAACTTCATAAATGTGTATGGCATTGTTGATGTAACCTTATGTAATTTCAACTTAAATAAGGTTTTACAACACAATAACTTAAATTGAATGTTTGATTTATTGTAAAAAATCAATCTTGAATTGAAATTCATACAATCTGAAAAAAAACAGAATTGTCCAACAATGAAAAACCGCGAACCGTTGGAAAAAGTAATCGTAGTTACCATAGCTTTCCATTTGTAAACACTCAGGTGGAACCTTGAAGAGGACCAATTGCTCATCCGATAGTTTAACTGCTTGAGATGTTTGTTTGGTTCAATGCGATAATAAGTTCAATATACATTTTGGAGACCATTTAATTATTCATAAACATATGTAGAAATTGAAATTTATATAAAACATACGAATTAGCAAAAAGCTATTGAAATTGAAATAGACATGCATGACTATATAATATCACAATATTGAATAGGAAAGTCTTTATGAGAAATATTTAATTATATGCAACCTAAAATTATGCAATTACAAACAAGCATTATAGCATGAAAATGGATTAGTATCAGTTTTCATGATCTCGTTGACCTATGATAAAATTAATAACTACATTTGTGGATTTTGTAATTGGATACGCGTTTATTTTGAAACATGATAGTTCGGATTTCATTGTTCGTGACCAGTGCTGTCATGCTATTGCCAACTGATACATTCGCCAAACCAGGTAAGAATTTCTTTATCTAGCAATTTTATCTAGCACATTGAGTGAGAACTCCCTATTAAGGATTCTATTTGCGAAAAACGCCCCTTTAACTACAACTATCCGATAAAAATGACTGAACAATTGTTGCCATTTTTAGATTCTTTTAAAATGAAAATCGATATTATGCGATTGATATCGGCATTATTTTAAGTAAAAACTGAAGCTCTGTGTTTATTCTGAAGAAAATATTAGAAGCCCTTGAAGGGGTTTGGGATCCCGGAAATGATTTGTGACAATTTTAGGCCTTCCTTCATCAAATGAGATATGACACGTCGTCTATCATTCCCCCAAGAGGTAATGGCATGTGCAACAATTTGAATCATTATCCATTGTCCCCGATTTATAGTTTGGACTTCATGTTTATGTTTGAGGAAAAACAAGATAATTTTTTTTTGAAATTATAAAATACGGTAAAGCAGCCGCAAACCGTGCCTTTACATGTTTTAAAAGCATATCATTTGATAAAAATATGTCTCTTAACCCATTTGTTCATCGAAAGTGATCCATCGACAACCAATGTTATATTTCCGATGACAAAAAGTCAGTTTATTAACATAATGTTCTTCTGTATACTTGATTATTATACAATTTAACCCTAATTATACAATCATTAACAAACGATATAGAAGTCTAAACAGAAAGGGGAAGTTCGTTTGCTTTGACTTTCTAGAATTTATCTTAAAATATGAATCTGCTGTAACAAAATGAACAATCGGTTCATCTGACATTGTTATGAAAATATTTGCAATAACCCGTTTTGTTTCCACGTCTTCAAACCTGTCAAATGTCCACGCGCGGTTATCAATATCTTGCAAAATGAGATATTTGTTACAGTTTTGCTAGGTTTTTATAATAGTATAATCAAACTGATGATTTTTCTATATTACTGAGGATGTACCACAGTACAGATATGAAAAGTGTCATTTACTTAAATTCTCGGATGATATACTGTTTTTTATTCCGCCCAAGCGGTAGAGGTCTAAAAATGTAAGGCTAAACAGTTTCTCGATAAAAAAACTTAAAGACTTATTTGGGATAATGTTAACAAAATATTTTAATTCGTTCAAACAAACCCTCCTTATATGAAAATCTTAAACGTATAAGAGCTTTGTTCGAGTAATTTATAATTGTAAATATTAAATAAGAATTGGGATGCAGGCTAAATTATGCGTTTGAAATGTTAACTGAAGCTGTAATGTTTCTGAGTATTTAGGAGTATTTGTCCTCAAATAGAGCCTCAGAAGCAATCTATCAATATAAATTCATGTGAATCGAATAGCTGTCAAAATTTGGTATGATACACAAAAGGTAAAACATTTCTTTTTATTGACAAATGCATGATCACCTTTTAACCGAGCTCGACAGCGCATTGCAAAACCATTAAAAGGCAGAAAGCATCTCGAAGGAAAAGACTGTAATTCAACTTGTAAGCAATTACAAAAGTAACCATATCACACCTGCGCCTGTTTGGAGTCCGAATTAAAAAGCTTAAGATAGGGTTACTGCTATGTTTATTTTTCGGTTACTTCTGCTGGAATTCCAATATTGCCAATATGCAGTAATAGTCCATGATTCCAGGGTTTCCCTATCTGTTGTGGCCGCATCTCTAAGTTTGAACATTTCTGCTGTGAATATGGCACTGCGAGGTCTCGTTGGGATAAACGTGTACCAGGTTCTTTTTAAAGTTTTTTTTTAAGTTTTCAATTTACAAATGATATATTTGCATAAATCATGATATGTCATATAATGTTTGATATCAAAATCAAATATAGGCCAAGATTTGAAAAAAAAAACAAACCGGTTATTTTTGGAAAGATACAACCAAAAGGACAACTAGAGCGAGAAAGTAATTTTTGAATACCTTTCTCAATCTGATTTTGATTTAGCTATTAATAGGTATTCCACGAACAACCTGTATATAATGTTTCAATTATATGCACATGGTTGGTGCTTAGTCAATTAGACTCCACATGAGTTACTTATACCAGAAGGCCACATCTTAAAAAAAAGGTTCGTTTTCATTCCATCTATTTCTACTTGATATTTTAAAATATGAGGCACATTAGAGTCTAGTAGAAAACATCAAGATAATCAGCCTCGATTGTGGCCTATAGATTTCGGGATTTTTAATTACCTGAATTATTGTAGATATACACTGTATGTATATTATAAGCATAAACTGACAATTTGGTTTCAATTGTGATAGGTTTTCCTTGGTGCAGTCGTGGAATCCACGAGGTTTTAATATAGCAGTGTGTGGCCTTCACGCGAAAATGAGTCAGCTTGAATGAAATACAGCATCCAGAATCTATATTACATACAATTCAATCATTAAGTAAAGATACCTAAAAAGCTAAGAATGGTATGAATCGTAACATTATCATCTGGTTGTTTTCATTGAGAGGTTGGTGAAAAGATAAGCTTCGGTTGTCTATAGAGATGAGGTATTCTTGCAACCTAATGTTTATGTTTGCCTCAATTCAATATGCGTATTTCAAAATTGTTCCATTCATGTTTACAATTGATGTTTAAAAGCAATAAAAATTAATTGAACTATTTTTAGAAGAAAAAAATAACATAACAAAGGAAAGTACTGTAAGTAGATTGATTGTGATCGAATATTGAGAAAAGCCATGTGCAACGCAAATTTGAACCCACTTAATTAATTGTTCCAAAAAAAAGTTTTCAAATGGAATACAATTAATTTTAGAATATGTTGAGTCGATATGGGCTAGACATTGTACATTTAAACTTCCTCGTGATTAAGGGTGTGTTTCCATAGCGGAAAAAAGACAGTTGTTATTTTCACTGTTTTCTTTATATGACTGAGAAATTATTTCCAAAGTCCTATAAATAGAACGACTGTCTCTTCCGACGTGGAAACACTTCCGCCGTGGAAACACACCCTATAGGAGTGTTCACGCAAATAAATATCCTTAATTTTTGCATGAACAGAGGGGATAAATTGCTATGTTTTTATACAAATGTGGCTTTCGAAAATATCGGGTTTCGTGCTATTTTCTGAGCTTTTTCGTTTGCGTGAACACGGCCTTAGGTAGTCTTTTGGTTATAATTGATACATTTGTAGAAAGTGTAACACTTTGAGCATTAAAACAGCATTTTGCAACATATACAATGTACATGTATAATTTTCAAATATTTCAAGCCAACTGACCAGTTTTTCATAGTTAAGTCCGCCTGTGTCAGATGATTAAAAAAACTCTTTATGCTAAAATATAATAAGATACAAATCATATAAATGTATAAAAAAATTAAGATGATTTCGATAGAAAGCTTACAATTTGTTTTATAATCCAATTGTATAGTTAATTAAAGATGTGCTTCAAAATCAAAAACGCTAAATGCTTGAAAGTAATTTTCTGACAACGTATTTGTGGAAATGTTTGCTGGATATTCTGGCTAATTCTCTGATATATTTATTTATAATTGCATCAACTGCATACTTATCTAATCAATATATTTGGTGTACATAATTCAGAATTATAACATTTCAAACATTTTCACTGAGCTTCATAAGTTTCGATCATGCAGCATATACTTTATCATAGTTGTGAAAACAACTCATTCCTCCTGACAGATTCAATACTCAACAAAATAGGTGGCCACTGATATATAAAGCAACTGAAAAGACAGCCACTTTGTCAGCACAATAACCCGGCAGTTTGTTTGCTACGTCACTTCAACCGACCGGACATGACGTCACTTCCACAAGGGAAACTCGGATCAAACGGTTGTAAAGAAAACATTGAAACATCGGATGTAACCGATTATTATGACAATGAACTGGTTTAAAGGGGCGAAATGAAACCACATCACAACAAAGTGAGTGCTTACTTGAAGACTAATGGGCTGACTCCAAGCAGAAATGAGCAATAAATAAGAACAATCGGTAAAAGTAACGGACTGTCCTACATTGTGCTTTGATAATTACATAGATTGAACACAGAATGAAAAGAGATTCCTGTCAACAAACCCGGCAATTGTTCTCGAGATATTTTTATCACAATTCTATAAATATTACAAAAGAAGATACAAGTAGAATGCTTATTAGACAAAAATGTGAAATTGTTGTACATAAATTTATTTTTGTTGAAGTATATTTTTTTAAAAATGACAAATAACATGCATGAACCTTTTTTCTCCGTAAGAGAAACTGCATATTAAGGAGCTAAAAATATCCACTCGGCAAGACGTCCACGGACGTCGAGAGGACGACCTAATTTGGGCCCGTATGTAAGTTTTCCGCACGTCCTTATTCGTCGCGGACGTAGAAAAGACGTCGCATCGACGTCGCGTCGCGAATCGGACGTACGAATAACGTCCTACGGACGCCGGGACGTAAAAGGACGTCCGGAAAACTTTCATATTGAACCAAATTAGGTCGTCCTCTCGACGTCACGTCTGAATAAGACGTACTATGGACGACCCTTGCCGAGTGTGTAAAAGCTGAATTCGACTACATAATTTAACGCACATAGTATATATTTACATATTTTAATATAGCAACACTCTTTTGACATAAATGGGTATCAAAATGAATTGTACCAAAAACCTCAAGCCTAATTAAAGTACTTTTTAAATTTCAATTTGAGTTTTTTTTATCTGTATTGAAGTGACAAAGTTTCACCACTCATTCGCCCAAGCCCTTTCTTCAAAGGGACTATTATGTTTCGTAATACCGACACAGTAGATGACGAAAGCGTAATTGACTTTCTCCCACTAGAAAGATGGTTAACTGAAAAGCTTTATTTAACGGATCACTGCGATAGAGTTTCAATCGAATTAGAGCGACCTGATAAGTAGTTCATCATTTGCTTCTCGTGGTGGAGACACGGTTGTCAACAGGGACATGTAGGCGGTTGCTACTGGAAACATGTTGATCAGATATTTGGCAGAAAAAGTTATTCAAGGCTTATAGTATTTAGAATTAGAGATATAAATAACTATACAACAAATTACTCTTATTTTCATGTAAGGAATTCGCATTGTCCCTCATGTCAATTATGCACACTTACTCTTATCAATTCTGATATCATGCATTTATATCGAATTACTCCACGAGTGCTCGGTATTGTTTGGCAGAACCATTTTTACGATTGGCCTTAGGCAAAACCAACAACACCAATGTCTTTCTAAATGAGAATTGCCACGAAACAAGCTCATCGAAATTTATTTTGGTCAACGAATAATGTGACTTGTTCATCCATTGTTCTTTCCCCTCTAGTTTCCCACTCGGCAAGGGTCGTCCATAGTACGTCGCATTTGGTCGTGACGTTGAGAGGACGACCAACTTTGGGCCCGTATGAAAGTTTTCCGGACGTCCTTTTACGTCCCGGCGTCCGCAAAACGTAATACTGACGTCCGATTTGGACGCGACGTTGATACAACGTCTTTTCTACGTCCGCGACGAATAAGGACGTCCGGAAAACTTTCATACGGGCCCAGCGTAGGTCGTCCGCTCAACGTCCGTAGACGTCTTGCCGAGTGGGTTGTACTTGAAAGAATGTATTATCCTCGAATGTAATACAGATTCAACCAAGACACGTAGAGTAGTCTATAGATATCTGTGAACCATATGGAGATGAAATATAGATTGCATTTAAAATCCGATCGAATATTCGATGGAAAAATCAATAATATATAGCCCCAATATAATTATTGTTTTAATATAGTATCTGATTTAATTCAATTTCGAGGGAAAAGAAAGCATATGGTAAGTGTATCATTATTGAACATTATTTCAAGTTACATTTGTAACCAGTTTCTCTCACAAATTGGTGATTAGAATCGGTCGCCAAGGATAAGTGCACAAAATGAAGAAACCCAAGGCCAAACGATTTGAGTAAATTAGGACTCCATGTCCAAAGCATGAATAACGGTCTATCAAGATTTAACCTCTGGGTAAGACATATTACATCTGCTTGTAAGATACAAGAAAGTCGCTGGGGGATTATTCGCCAATTAATCGTGGCATTTGATGCAAGACACTGTCACTTAAGAACGCCCCATGCAATGTGGTACCTTGCATTTAGTAAACCATTCTGACAAAACGCTTGACGACAACCTTACAAAATCTGAGTACCAGTCCTTGCATTTGGAATCAGTACGAGTGGCAAGCGGTGGAGCCCATGTTGGTCTGGTGTGTGGATTACAATGACAACAGTTTAGGTGTAAGATGTTCATTTAAAATAATAATAAAAGGTACAAACACTTATCTTAAGATTAAAATAATAATGTTCTCTTAGTAATAAGCTATCGCAATAATTTTTACTCCGGAAGTTTCTATTTTATGCCACTCAAGTGGTAACCAAGGAAACGTATTACAATAAGCTTACGTGTATTTAGTAAGCGATTTCGACGAAGCCAGACTAAATCTAATACATTAGGATTGAGTAGGGAACAGGATTTTGGCCCGTCAACCGCTTTCCTTTATAAACTTTGTCACTTGGAATAAGGCGGCTTTGAGGTGCCTTGGTGTTTTGTCGTAAGGATAAACACATGCCTATGGTCTCCTGATAATGTGTCACAAGGCAAATGATCTGAAGACTTCTGTCGCATTGTACTGAGAACATGTAACAGTTTCTTTAAGGGCTTGTCAGAAAGCAGTTGTTCTGTGCTATATTTAGAAAAAAAGTTTTTTTTTTCGGTTTCTCGAACATTAAAGTTTGGATGGAACTCGAGCTGGTAGAAATTAAAACTTTACTTATCATAGCATAAATGCACCACCGATTATAACATTATTTTCATGACAAAATTATTTTTATACGAATAACTGGCTTAGGTATGAAAAACCCAAATTTCGTACAGCTTTGTATTTTGAGTAGATAGAATTCTTGTTCTTATATAGGTAAAATTGCTAACATATTTGAATTCTGAGAGTATGGGTTAACGCCGTTCACTTGTTTTGTTGTAGACGATGCCTTATTACGGGTGATTAGGGGTATCAGATGACCTTAACGCATCATTGTATCTTAAGTACGGTAACGTACATATCTGGCTATTGGCATTTGCCATCTGTTATTGTCTAATATTCAAGTTAAATGGAGCATGAATCTATGATAACCGCGCATTTCAAAGTGCATATGATCGCATTTTGGAAAAAATGGGACATACAAAGGACGTAGTTATAGGGGCAACATCCTGGTTATATCCGACCCGGACTAAAATGGCACCTTTCTCAAAACAGATCCTATCATGGCATGGAAAATATGTCAATGTACGGAGCAATGGGGTTCAGTATCACAAATGGTGCGACGCTGATGGTGAAAATTAATTTGAATGCACTTCTGTGGCATCTCATCTCTCACAGTCGATGTGGTCATTGGATCGCGAAATAACTTATTAGAATCCAATTGCTTTGATTGATTCGGTACATATCCGATGCCCTCATAATAAAAGTTACACAAACACAACTAAAACATATTTTCAGAGAAAAGTTGCTTTGACTTAGAGAATTTTTCGTCTTTCATAATGGTTATAAATCAGAGATATAGTTGTTTTTATTTTTCTTCTTAAGTTTATTTTACTATATTTATTCATAAGTTATACATTCGAAGGGGTAAATGCTTTGATGGATATTGTTTTAAAAAGAAAAATCCATATGGATGTAGGGTATGCCCTGGCTAAATTCAACCAATTTATGAAACATGCACTCCGCATCCCGTGTGTGTATCTCATAAAATTTATGTTGTCTCCCCAAAGGGTGTTTGCGAGCGAAATGCGATCACATCATCATTGCGACTGATTTCATCTTTTCACAACATGACAAATATCAATGGCATCGGCCCTTGTCAAAAGAGAAGCATAGACGCATCGATTGAAACATCAACCAGCCTCTTTAGGAACCAGATATAATTTATGCTCCTCGGGAATTTACTGCATGACTCTGTCGATTAAAGGGCAAGTGCAAAAATGTGAAAAAAATATTATTTAGTGAGAAACCTTCTGTTCTTTCCATGACCTCAAATCCCTTATTGCCAATCTATCGCTAGTCGATAGATGGATTTTTTGTCCGGGCGTGCTTTTTGCTCCTCGTTTTTTGCCTAATCGCAAACTGAAATTAGCTCTTTATCTACCATTAGATTACTCAACTTCATAAAGTGTCTTCACATGGTAGATACGGAGGGCTAAATGAACAGAAATCCATATATTTTCAAACCTGTTGTTTGGACTTGATCGATCAAATTTGGCAATTAATGTTAACACTCAAGCAAGGAAAACGTGCTCCAGTTTCCAAAAATGAGACTTGGAATCCATAATATCAATGTTTTTCGATGATGTTTGTAAAACTATACATAGGTTTTCTGTAGAGACGGCCAAACTGTTTTTATTTGTGTTTTAGAATTACGATTGCGAATCTAACTTTTCAAAGGTTCAATTGAAATGATTTAATATCATCTGAATCAATGCATAAGTCACATTCAACAATTGTTTCTCTTTCAACAAAAGTTTATTATTCAAATTTCATTTTCAACAAACGTTTATAATTGTTTTAAGATATACTATTGTTATTGGTGAACAATGAAAAGGGGTCGATACAACAACTTATATACTTTATGGGATTCAGCCCCTGGCCGAATTTTCCTTCATGTTTGATCCACTCACAGTCAAGATCAAATCAATAAATGAGTAAAATACCACACAAATTTCCGACTTAAGGCGAATGATATTTTTACCTGATCGTAATGGGGTGATTTCATGGGGTCCGACATTTAGTTGGTTGATCAATTATTCATATAGTATGTGTAAGAAGATAAGTAATAAGCTCACATCATGAAATACACTTAAACAAATATTTAATTTCAGTTTCATATTATTTAACATTAAAAGCTCATACAAATTATTATTTACATTATGTCTTTTTCATTAAGATTTCTATAAACATTCATACGGTGCCGTAAAAACGACACAGGACTTCGTTTGATACACAAGTAACTGGATTCGCCTAACGTATTTCCAAAAAAAGATGCTCTAACTCTTCTATGTATCCTATCCGCTGTCTTAAGTAACTATTCTATTCTAGTGCAATATGGATACCCATTCGAAGCACCGCACGCAGAATACCTAACGTATAAAAAGGCTATATTCGAGAATTCTCCGTTTGATTGAGATGATACATCAAATTCATTGGTGACAAATGCAATGTATCAAAACACTACACAGACCAGCCACGGGGCGTCTGTGGTATGTGATTTTGATTTCATTTGCGCACTGTAAAGCAGAAGCTAGGGCCTTTTTGATTCGATAAAGATGCCTTCATTGGCACTAAAAGTGTCGGGATGGCTTACATGCCATAGCGAATCTACGGCCTGTTCATTCCCTTATACGACACATGGTCAGTTTCATAGTATTTTTCCCTGGTTTTCCTCACACCTTCTGAGGTCGCGCTCGGGTTTCACTAGGCCATCTATGTCAGGCATGCCATGTCGCAGTATTGCCTTTCAGTTGTTTTTCTACCAATTTGGTTGGTATTGATATCATTCCAATTGGGTGTTGGAAAAATAAACTCATTCCTTTAGAAAAAAAACATCTTGTTTTTACTTTAGGTTCTTTGAATAGATTTTGATACCTACACCAATGTTTCAAAATTTACTCACAACGTACAAACTTGCTTATGAAGGAAATGCCTTTTTCCTTATTGTATAATTGTAAGAAGAATTCCTGATTGGAAAATAGTCAGTTAAATTATCTGACTGTCGCACTGAGTTAGTTTTAGCTCATTTTGATATCGATGCCAATAACCCCCTTTAGTTTATACCAACCAAAATGACAGCGATAATGCCAGTTTGATAATATACCATAACATTTACCACGAAAAGAACGAATAAGTAGTGGTTTTTGATAATGCTTACTGAAACAATAGTGCATACTAGAATGGACATGCCCTTAAATAAAGCGATCCAAATAACATTAGAACCTATACCAATAGTCAGTGTGTATTTGAGGATTCTCCTCGTTGATTCTGCGTCAGCGGAATTTAATCAATTTGCGGAATGCTAAGCAGTTTTTTAACACCAGGGTATAACATTTCCGTTCCAATGAGTGGACGAGCACCCATGAAACACAAACCCTATTACTCGTTTAGCCCACTTTTATCATCATTATAAAATGTGAACATGATCTCCTATGTCTACATCCATACTTATTTCGATATGATTTTTTACATAAAGTTCAAGGGCATCAACTATTTTCATAAGTATTTCATATAAAAAAAAGCCAAAATAAATGTGCATAGGAATATACTCAGCAGGATGCTATTAAATGAGAGATCACGATTCGAACTGAAGAGTCAGTGCATTCACCCTAGTCTCGTAACATTTATCATCTGAATCGTCTATCAACTAAAACAATCAAAGCCATAAGGTTGAAACATATTTATAGTCTGAACTTTATACATACATTGCGATCGAAGATATGATATTTGGTTTTTCATTCCGAACACGAGATAAACGCATCTATCATATACATTTTCCGGAAAGAATAGATAATTGTGATAGATAATGATAACCTTATAATGACCATTTAACACGTATTATGAAGGTTAATTGTATCATAGAAAAATGATTGTTTGTAAAAAAGCAATAAATTGCTTAGCATATGGCACTATACACAGTATTGCCATCCATACCTTTGCTTTTACAAAGAAATGTCATGACAAAGAGAAATGATATCTCATACCTTGTCGAAATAATGAGATTAGATCGACAACCAATGGTAAATCATACGTATTTCGTACAATATATATATGTAACTATATCTTTTTATTACATTGGTTGGGCTTTTTCACAAAAGAAAAGATAATACAATAGTTTTAAGGTCGAAATCTAGGACAAATATATGGATGATCTTAACCAAAATGTTGATTGCTCTTAGGAAATAAGAATTATGTATGACCAAACCTCAAGAACTCAGGCAATTAAATAAAACTATATCACATGGTAAAGAATAATATTTCATTATGAGGCACGTAACTTAGATCTGACGAAAAAACTATTAATACAGTTAAAACCACTTCCGATTTGACAACAGAAACGAATAAACGAATACGAATAAACAAATACGCATAAACGAATAAACGAATACGAATAAACGATTGCTTACAAATAAACGAGGGCTTACGAATAAACGATTGCTTACGAATAAACGAATGCTAACGAATAAACGAAAGCATACGAATAAACGAGAAATGAATAAACGAATAAACGAATACGTATAGTCAAATTGGAAGTGGTTTTAACTGTACTTGATAAATGCTCCGGGCATTCAGTGTATTGTAACAGGGTTCATTCTTTAGAATCAATCATAATCAATACAGAATGTCACCAAATCGTTGTAGATAATAAAACAAACCCTAATATATACGTATTTTTCCCCTGAAAATTAAGCCTCAGGTCGGAGTGCATATCATAATAGGAAACGTATTATTATTATAAACGTGCGTATCGTATTAGGAATTACGAATATTTCAGCGTTTTCGCGTCAAAAATCGGGATGTTTATCATATTCAACCAATAACGATCAGTATGTACACATTTGAATCGATCATCCACCTAATCCGCCCTTATATCTCATGTTTTTCCCCTCTCTCAGGTAAAGTGAACCCGGAGGCGCGATTGATCAACTACCTCCTGGAGGGCAACTACAGTCGCCACGCCCGCCCCACGTCCGACGTGCGCAAGTCCATCAA
>LQRL01033641.1:24303-43105 GCA_001703475.1 Hydroides elegans
AGCTAAAATAATTTAAATATTTTTTCAATCGAAATGAATGAACTGTTAATGCTGGGATCAGTTTACCGCCACTTTCATATGAATAAAGAATAACAAAGTATATCATCATCTTATTTGAAAAAAAGTGTATTGCAAAATCTGATATTCATACACATTGACCAATCAAACCTCATTCTTTGCAAAAAAATTAAATCGCTAAGACTATTTTATATCAGCGTTGATAAACCCTTAGAACATGTTTCAGAACTACAAGCCATGACAACCATTTTTCATTGTTGATTCATCTATACTTTGACTGTTGTTTATAATAAATGGCATTTTCCACTGGTTGTCATAACATATTTTATGCCTATTCCAGCTTATACAGTCTACTCATACAGTACTTATGCTACTTATACCGTATTGGCTCTATTGGTGATGGTTATCACAAAAGATTTCTCAAGATATGATTCTACTTGGATTGTGCAATGACATTCTAGGTTCAAAATGCATAGACTTTAGTTCTGTTTAGTTTCTCTAAGCCATAATGTTACTGTTCTTAACTTATCCCGTTATATGACGATTACAGTCAAACCTTTTTTCCGAGGCCCCATTCATGCATTTACAAATGTAAACTGTAGTACAAAATAGGCAGAATGGATATGAAATATATTTAAAGCCATTAAAATCAGTTTTGACAAACAAAAAGTTGAAATAAAAGAGTGTAATTACCTTATACAACGGACTAAAATATTAAATATAGTAAAATGGCGGTAAACTGAATCTAGCGTTAGAATGTCACCTGTCTACGTTGATAAATTAAATTAAATATTTCTGTTTAACATTCAGCAATAAGCTTTAACGAATCGATGCTCAATTCAATAACCTACCTTACGATATAAAAATATATGTAAAATATCAAACAATTATATTTTATATAAACGTTCGTTTAGTAAACTTCGCTAAAATTTAACGGTAAACTGATTTTTCACTCTACCTTTGTTTGAACTACTGTAGTTACTTTATAGAATTCTTTATAGTCCCAAAATTGTTTCACAACGTCTTCCTCGTGTGTATAACCTGTCAGCGTCAAGTGAAGCTCAAACTTGTTCTCAAAAGATTTAGGAAGGCAAACCTGTGATTATGCAATTATTTCAAAGGCTACACATTGCACATTGTACTCGCATGATCCATGAATGCAATGACAGGATTCAGTTCAAATGTAAGAAATCAATTTTAAATACGATACATGTGTACAAGTAATGGTTTATTGTATTCATTTTTGGTTAAGAAAAATAAACAGGATTAAGTAAATAAAAAATAATGTGGTTTTCTGCTTTTGAGACCATGGGGATGAGTTTGTACCTAACTCAAAATTCCGAACATGAAACCTTTTTATTCAAAATGTCAGAACTAGCAGGGATTTGTTTTGGATGATCGCTTCTGAAGCACAGCTCGCTGTGTGCTCTTCATAAATAATTCTCAGAATTTACCGGAATAAATTAAATATTTGTTGAAGCAAACGGGGGATCCAATGAAAAATCTCCATTGCCTCGGGTTCCTAGTTGCTCAAATGCTACGATCCCTTTCACAGGGTGACCACCAATCAGGGAAAACAGGGAAATCAGGGAAAAATCAGGGAATTTTTGTAGCCGAAATAAAATCAGGGAAAAATCAGGGAATTTTGAAATTTGAGGAAAAATCAGGGAAAAATCAGGGAATTTCATTTTAGTGAATCAGGGAAATCAGGGAAAAATTGGAGAAATCGTTTGATATTTGTGTTCACATGTATCACAAGTTTTAATATTTGATTACGTTTTAAAGGCTTTTATTTTTTATTAATTTATGCTCAATTGTACTGTGGGGATGGGTCGGGGCCAGATTTGTGGCTCCAGGGCCCCGTAACCGAAACCCCGCCCGTCGCGGGGCCCCGTCGATACCCAATTTATTTATGTTACACCGAGCCTTGACATTTACTATATTTTGAATAATAAGATTTCTTTGCAAGATCAGAATTGTGAATTCATTGAAAACACAGTTATCCCATATCACTGTATAAATAGGTCAAATGTGAATAACTTATATATTATTGTTTGATATTTGCATGATTTTGATTAATTTAAGCATCTTTTGTGTTGTTGAAAATAAAGGTATTTTAAGGACGACGGGGCCCCGGGGTGAAAATTTCGCCCCTGGGCTGAACTTTCATCAACGGGGCCCGGGGCTTTCGGGGCCCCGACCCATCCCTAATTGTACCGTAATTTTCCGTATATAATTCGCATTTTTTCTTCGAAATCCGGCCTTATGTCGGGGTGTGTATTATAAGCGGGAACGTCGCATATGTTTATTTTCTATGGGATTTTTATTTGCGTATAAGGTAATAATTTAATACGGCATATTTAACATAAAATCTCTATATTACAAACCGGTTTTTAACAGTTTTTACTAGTCTATATGGGGAGAGTTATATGCATGTATCATCTGTTCAAAACTTTTAAGCGAAAAATCAAGCAAAACCATTTTCAAACTCGGGTGGGTATTTTATACGGAAATGTGACAAATTTGGCATTTTGAGGGCAAAAATCGGGTTGCATATTATATACGGGTGTGCATTATATGTTGTTGATAACAGTTGATTTTTAGCTTGTTGGAGGCTGGTCTTGTGCCTTATTTTTTTAATATAGTTCTGAAAATATTGCTGTGGTCATAGAATTGTTTAATTCTACTTATTTGGACTGCTATAATTTTAAAGCTAAGATACAAATTGTGCGCATGGTTTTCTTGCTGAACGTTTTGCATTGGTTGTAGTTGGTTACAATTGATTTTAGTTTGTCAGAGGTTAGGCTTAGGCGTTCATTTTTAATTTCGTAAAGAGATGAAGTGGCTCGAAGCGAACAATAAATAAATAAGGCGTAAAAATGGAAATAAAGTTTTTCATTCGTTTTGAAAATGCAGTGCTATTTATAGCGATGATGTTTATAAGGAAAGTATGATTCTGCTTTTAGTCTAAGCGTTAGGTGCAACACGCATTAATTGTATGAAATCGCCTTCATATGTCATGTACCAGCTCTCGGGAAAAAATACTAAAAATCAGGGAAAATTCAGGGGAAAATCAGGGAAAAATCAGGGAATTTACACATCACTTTTTGGTGGTCACCCTGCTTTCAACACAATTAGGAAATTTTTAATAAATACCCATAAATACCAATTACATCTTTCAAGTATTAGTTTTACATAGAACAGCTGTTCTATTTAACGACAATTGTGCATGATTAAAGTGATAATATTGAAAATTGTGATTCATCTGTTGTAGACTATTTTAATTTTACATCACACTTTACTTCTGGATCAATGAGAAGTCATGAAAGTCGCAACAAATAATAATTCATTTTAATTAGTTTTAACATGTAAAGCAAAGCCAAACGGACCAGCAACGGGATTTAAAGCGATTAAACGATAACGAAATATATCATATAAAGATACTTAGAGTTAGTTGGTTTTAGCGGTTAAAAAATAAACGGTTTTTGAAATGGCATCACAAACCTATCAAGACATTAGCAGAGCAAAGGAACGGTAAGCTGTGAATATGGTTAATTATATGTTTAAAACAAATATAAACACATTTGTAGGCTGTAATTTAAATTGCGTTTAAATATTGAAAGCAGGTCAAGCAGTAGAATGACAATAGTAATGGACATAGTTATTCATTAATTGATCGATAAATTATTAGGTACCATATACAACAGGGCTGCATCTACCCTTCGGGATTGCGGGATTCCCGCAGTTTTAGAAAAAAAACCGCAGTTTTCAGAAAAGGTGCGGGATTTATCCCGCACTTTTAGAAAGAATCCCGCACTTTTTCAAATCTAGTGCGGGATTTCAAGAAAGAAATATAGTATTTTCTCTTTAAAATATGTCATTTTCTAATTTGAGATCGCTGAAATAAAGGTTTTTTTTCCAAACATGCACCTTAATGAGTTTCCTGTGCCCACTGCATTTAGGCAAGCATGTCGTAAAAAGTGACCCACCATCCCTTTTTTAGACAAGCCGATTTTTCAGGGCTTGTTTAGTCTCGTCGGTCTGTATCCGCATCCATATATGTCGGTCTGTTCGTCCGTATCAAATGGATTGTTTTTACCGAATCCCCCCAAAAATTTTGCTCACGCCTACGGCGCTCGCATTTTGTAGACACTTTACTTAAAACGAAATTGCGCGCGCCTTCGGCGCTCGGATATAAAATCCCTTTGTCATATTTTGATTTAAATATGACAAAGGTTTGTTTAGACAAGTATGAATCTTGGTTCAGGGGAAAAAAGGAAACAATTCTAAAATGACTGGAGATTAGTCATCTTTTAATTGGTCACCCTGTTCTTATGCCACTTTCAATAAAAAGAGTAAAAAAATATGTATATAAAAAATATGGCTTTTTGGGTCAAACTGAAAATCCCGAACAGAAATTCCAGATTTCCCGCACTTTTTTAAAAATTGCAGATACAGCCCTGATACAATATTTGCTATATATTCGTTATTTGCCAATACATTTAGGTCTTTCGCTCATTCATGTCCAGGACTAGAAAAGGACAAGTTTGCTACGTTCACCAGTGAACCAGGTCAAACATATGGTTCGTTACGTTCGCCAGGTTCACCAGTAAATACCAGTGAATCACCAGTGAATATACTCATAGCACCGTTCGCCAGGTTCGATAGGTTCACCAAGGCATGCAACGAGAGAATCGCATCCATAATTATTACGTCACAATTACTAACCTTGTTACATGCCATATATTGTTTACGTCACAGCATTTAGCATTAGTGACGCAAAAAACTAGTTAAATATTTATAGTGATATATGAGTAGCTTTCTTTATATAAGTGTTTTACTTACCTATTGTTAATTAACAGTATTTAAATGTTTAAAATATAGTTTGAAATATATACATAAAGAATGCGAAGAAGAAAATAAGAAGGAAAATTGATACAAAACGAGACGAGAGAATCGCATCCAAAATTATTACGTCACAGTTAATAACTGTGTTACATGTCATATATTGTTTACGTCACAGCATTTAGCAATAGTGACACAAAAAAACTAATTGAATATTTATAGTGATTTATGAGTAGTTTTCTTTATATAAGTGTTTTACTTACATATTGTTAACAGTATTAAAATGTTTAAAGTATAGTTTGAAATATATACATAAAGAACGCGACGAAGAAAAAAGAAGGAAAATTCATACAAAAGAATAAGAAGATGCATAAAAACGTAAAGAAAACGTACAAGAAAACATATTATTCTATTTTAAACATATATCATATTTTTTATGAGTATATATGTTTCACTGAATCAATAGCATTGATTCTTAAAAATCATAATGACAACCGATTTTTATTTTCTAAATACATACAATCACATCCCATATCACAAATAAACTCTTAACCTGCCAATATTAAAATAACGCATCCTAAAATAATGATCATATCCTTATATTTATAACATGGATATGATACATATTTCAAATTTCAAATCTTTATTACCAAAAAAAAGGAACAAATATTGGTGAACGTAGCGAACCATGACTGTGCTATTGTTCATTGGTGAACATTGCGAACGTAGCGAACCATGATTGTGCTACCGTTCATTGGTGAACCTAGCGAACGTAGCGAAATATGATTGTGCTACCGTTCATTGGTGAACATAGCAAACGTAGCGAACCGTGATTGTACCCCCATTCATTGGTGACTCGCGCAATCATAGCCTACCAAGCTTATATATTTCATCATGTGTCTGGTGAACCTAGCGAACCTGATGAACCTTGGTGAACATTTTCGAGTTTTGGACATACCTCCATTTGCTTACGTACCAACCAAGAAAGGATGTCGGACAACTCAACCAAATTTTTGGTCAACTCACCCAATTTTTGGACAACTCACCGAAGATTATCAATATACTAAATGACTTTCAGAAACTATTTCTTGCTAAGATGAGGATATACATTTGGATTTATTAAAATTGTATTTCTTAAGTTATCGCACAGCAAACAATGTATTTGAAGTTTCTATCGAGCAGAGACGCATCACTGAGCCAAAAAATATCCTTTGAAAACAGACGCCGTCTATCATCTCCATGTTATGTAGGATGTTAAAATGTTTTATTTAATAATGGCGCCATCTATCATCTCCATGTTATGTAGGATGTTAAAATGTTTTATTTAATAATGGAATTATAATATATCAATACCCAACGAATAAAAAATACGGACTATTTTGTCATATTATGTGAAAAACTATTTGGGTGAGTTGTCCAAAATAATTGGGTGACTTGACCCATTTTTCATTTGGGCGAGTTGGTTTTTGGGTGACTTGTCCTGACACCACCAAGAAAAATCGAGTGTTATAACGCTCTCATGCAGGGTGTCCAAAATGAAGCGCGACCTGGACGAGCGCGGAGTGGCCGTGGTTCCAGGGGTCATTGCACCCGAGGAATGCGATCAATACATCGAGGAACTTCGCTCATGGTTAGCCACCTTCGACGGGGGTCGCCGCTTTCCCGATAATATGCATTCTATCATCCATGGATACGGTATAGCACATCATTCAGCCGTATGGAAAGCTCGATTAAAGGTCTAAATTGTGATTATGATTTATGTTTGTATATTCAGTCTTGTAATCTTCAATCTTGTAAATTGCGCATAATTTTACACATCTTTGTAGAGTTTATGATTACAGGCGCGTATGATCTTATATGTTATGCCAAAAAAATAAACAAGCGCTCCGTTCGTTCTTATACTGTGTACTTTTAACGCCTTCTGGCTCAATATTCTCTAGCTCTGGGTATCAAATAGACTCTTGTTCTATACATCTGCACGTCATAACTCACATATTAACTTATCTTTACTATTTACTTATCATTTTGATTTAAGGCTAAAGCGGTATTTACACAATTGTGGGATACACACAAACTGCACTCAAGCCTAGATGGTGTTGCCATCGGCCAGCCACCGGAAGGAGAAGATGGGTCATATGAGGATCATGATGGTGGGGCAAATCAGTATCATTTGGACCAGGGACCGACTCATAAGGATCTACATGCATATCAAGGGGCCGTATATTTAGAGGAAGCATCAGACGACGATTGGTGCTTTTCAGTCATGGAGAAATCACATAGATTTCATGATCAGTACTTTCAGTTATTTGAAAAAGAATCGAAAAATAATGTTCTGTTCATCTCCGAATCTGCTAAGGAGTGGTACATAGAGCAAGGTTGTACTATCAAAAAAATCTCCATTCCAAAGGGTGGTTTGGTTTTATGGGACGCCCGCACAGTACACGCTGGTGCGCCACCGCGCCAAGGGCGCACGAACACGGACAGATGGCGCTTTTTGACCTTCGTTTCCATGACGCCCGCTATTTGGTCGTCAAGTGAAGATAACAAAGAGCGTTGTCATGGTTACCGTTCGATGCGTTGTTCAGGGCATTGGTCTTCGCAGGGATTCAGATTGTTTGGTGTTAAGGAACCAGCGCGATGGGATATACGGGAATTGCCGGATGTTGCCAAGACGACAGAAGCGAGGTTGTTGGTAGGGGATCTCGAATACGACTTTGGCGATGGAAAATCGAATGGACCCAAATATGCACCAGTTATTTCGGCGAATACGGCCAGAGGAGCACACGAAGCACGCTAAACTTAAGAAGAGTTACTGATCAAGTCAAACTCAATAAAAATATTTAATTCAGTTCGAAGTGTATATCTATTTTAGAATGACAAACCTACTAACATCTAATTTTATCCAATTATGTACAATATGTATTATTTTATATCATACTATTTCTAAATCTGTAACATAAAAGGTTCACAATATGTTTTTGTACTTCATTGCCGGTTTATTTCATGGAATATATACCGTAAAATTTAATGGTAATTATCGTCATGAGCATATATGTTGGATTTGCAAGACCAAAATGTAAATTGAAATACTATGTAAATTTTGAGTAGGATGTATCCCATTCTAAATTAAATTTGAAAATAATCGAAACTTCTCCCGCTTAAATACCACGGTTATAAAAAGGTTAGAGCACAGAAAAAATCGTAAATTATCGATCGAGTCTTCTACCTATATTTAAAGGGTGTGGTTTAAAATCATTGAAAAAAATCCTTGTTTCGCAAATCATTACATATTTTGATACCCTAAAACAACTATGTTGAAAGATGTAGAATCTACACCCTTTCCATGAGTTAATTACCTAATTTATAAATGTGGTCAGGGAAACTATAGTTGCCCAGGGGTGAATTTTCCCTAATTTAACGAAAAAGCAGCCGGAAAATCCATAACAAGCAAACCGATTACATAAAGACAATTGAGCATACATTGTTTTTTTTGTATTTGGTGAAACAATATCTTGGAGAAATCCAGAATACTAGCAACATGATATACATTAAAAATGAACGGAGACCAATTAAACATGTATTTTTCGATTAAAATAATAACAAAGAAACTAAAACAAATGCTCATTCCGCAAGCGCTACAATTCAATTGGATAACATTTGCACAAAGCCACCCTATTATCTTAACCGATTATGCCTTGAACTGTGTAATATTACTGGTTCAAAACTAGTCCTTGAATTTCTATTGCTCACCTATGCGAGAAAAAATAATCAAATCCCCCAGGGATGTCACCATGGGGACACGCTCTCCGTGCGTGTAGCAATGTTTATGGGATATTTTGAGACTCGATCACAAAGGAAACGGTAAAACACAGAAAACGGAGTCGCATGGATGGGTATTTGGGAAACGGTAGTGGTCGAGTCTTTAACTTCGAAAATAGAATTTCAAAAATCTGATTACTCGGTAATTCGTTTATTCTATCAAATAATTCGTTTTTTCGTATAAGATTTTTCGCATATTCGCTTATTCGTTTATTTATATCAACCTAATCGTTTATTCGCATCAATTTATTAGTTTATTCGTTTTATTCGTTATTGACGTAGCATAAATCCGCGTTATATGCTTTTTTTTCACGTGCAACACTGTGTTAAATTTTGGTTAACTGTATAACACCAATGGAAATAGATATCACATTTTGTTGCACGCTAAAAGTCATAAAGATAAAAAGTATTATAAAAACGTTTTTTAATATGAACTTGCATGGTCATTTGTTCATTCTTTTCACTATTTTAACTTAATTGCTATGATTCTTTTCACAATGCAATGTGCAAGAGTAAATGTATTCACATAATACTTTTTGCATAAAAATCGGCCTACAAATAACTATGCTAGATTCAGTTTTATTTCAACATTTTAAGTGTTTAGAGTTCTCTCGAAACATCAATTTTAGACTTAACGCAATGTTGCACGGAGTCCTTTTATTATATAAAATCGTAATCTCGAGAAATTTTACCTGTTTTATTCATCCAAAATAATAGCACATTTGGTAGTAATGATTATTAATTCATTGAATTTTATATTTAGTGATAGCATATACAATTTACCTCAAATTTGAGCTGTGGAGTCATCATTTTTTTTTGTTGGTAGGTCACGTTCATAAGGACCATATTCCATTTCAAAATGGACTAGATAACAAGTTTTCTGGCTGCTTCCCAATCTAGTATAGCCATGTCCTAATTTGTACATTCCAGCTCTTATCATTTGCGCCATCGTAACACATTTAAGGTCATTGAACAATCAACATCTCACACTAAGAGGGTAAAAATAGATTTATTTGAAAAGGTTTAGAATTAATATTATGAAATACATTTTCATTATAGATATTGCAGAAGCCTATAAGCTGACGTACGACGATTATTTGAACGAGCTATTCTAGAATAAATTTAAAAACTATCAAAATATATTATCTATTTATATGTGTTTAAAAAAGCAGACATCTTCTTTAAAAAATCACAAGACACCATACGATTAGGTAAGTATACATTTAATTCTTATCATTTTAATATGCAACAAAGTAAACGACGACGTGTATGTTTAGAAAATGGCGCTGAATGTTGCATTTCTTTTTATGTTTATTTTTTTTTTCAAACGGTAACAAACGTTATGCTTTTTTTTATTAACATACATATTGTTAATGCGTATATTGATTTGGTGATAATTGAGAATAATAAACATTTATAATAAAATACGAAAACGTATAAATGAAGCTTAAATCGAGAAAAAAAAAACACTTTATAAGATCATGGACGATATTGAAAAAATGAAATCCATATTTTCTGCATTTTTGCCCGTTAAATTACTTTGTCCATTTTTAACCGTTGCTTTCATATCCTATATAGAAAATATTTTTAAAAAAATATATATTCAATTTACTATCTTTTCAATAATCCATGTTATATCGCTGGATTAACATCCCATATTGACTAAATTTTGACCAGAACTATTGTTTTAGTATGACTTTTCGGCTAATTTTTGCATTTTTTAATTCACTGTGAATTTAAATGTATATTTAATCAATATTCCATTAAAACTTCATAGAATTCTATCTCATCACAATTTAGTTTTGATACATAAATTTTAAATTATTCTGCACAAGTGTCTTGGCCCTTATTCGTAATATGTCTGACCCTTTGGCTTTTGTCCAAAATGACCAGATGTTTTGAAGGTTGCTTGACACCGTTATGGGACAAACTTAAGGTAGCCGTTAGTCAGGAATTGAATAACAACCATGAACATATAAGAAGAGTGAACTTCATCGTAGATCAGATAAAGACAAAATATTAATGTACGAAAAAAAACAGCTTTTATATATTATGTATGCAATAAGACAGGAAACATCTAGGAATAACATTTTAATTTTTTATCTGATTCAACAACAATGATCAAATCATAAAAAATATACTTATAACCCAAATATAAGACAAAATAGCTTTAAAAAATATGTACACATTTTCTTTTCTAAATCGATCGATAAAGTCCCTTGCCGCATTTGATTATTTATATATTTCTTAGTGCAAAATTATCTTCTGACTCATTATCTAAAAGGGGAGCTAATTGCTATCCTAAAATCTGAAGACGTGAAAATCCGTATTAGTTTAATGTAATGGTTGATATTGAACCGATAGATTCAATCAACGTTCATAAAAAAATGAATTTCGGAAAAATTGAAAAAAAAAAAATCGTGAAATATTGAAAATAATGGAGCAAATAAATATGAAAAATTGGATTCATAACTTACTTTTCAATATGGGTAAAATAGTAATAAACGCCCACGCTTGACCACCAACAATTATTTAAAATGTCTGAGCTGTCCCTAAAAACTTTAACATGTTTGATTAAATCTAATTTAATATGCTTAAATATATCTGTATATTTCGTTTAAAATTAGAGTCACAACTTATTAAATTTTTGATTTCATTCTTGCATTTAAACTATAATTTGTCAGTTTTACATAAAGAAAATTAAAATGTATTGATGTTAAAATTACATTTACGTTAAGTGATGGCATACTCAGTATAACCTTGCCGTTCGAGATGTTTTGCATATAATGGTACAAAAAGAAAGAATTTGAAATAAATATAAACCTATTTCACAAAAGAGAATTAATTAAATATATTTTTAAGTTAGTCTAACCGTATCGTAATGAATTGATTATCTCTTTCAAATGTCCTTTGTACGGTTGTCTGTCCGTTCGCTTGTCGATATAATTATGCTGAGCTATGTTAGACCAACGATATGTGTGTAAAACTGTTTAAACATATGATAATTTTTTAATCTTGCTTATAAAAATAAATAATTCTGGAGTTATACACTCAACTATGATAACGTGTTGCATTTCCAGTTTTTTTTTATTCAACAAAAATGGCATTTTTTAATGTTGATTTTTTCATATTTTTAATAAGAAATTCCGTCAAGTTGTTTTTTATGTTTATATTTATATTATACATAAACATATATGATGTTTTTGCTCAGGTAGAAAACTATTCTTTTCAGTGGCAAACTAATTTTGACCCAGTTTCGCTTTTGAACCGTTCTTTTTAAAATAAATTGTTGACGTAGTTATACTTTGCGTACCTTTCAAAGAATGAAAAGAAAATGGTTTTCGTTTTTATTAGCGATATAAATATGCAAAACATTCATTAAAACCAGTCGCAATGCAATTTCCAATGATTTGAGATTGTAGATCAATTATTGGACTTAAATTGGGACAAATACACAGGTATTTAAGGACACTCGCTGTATTTAAAATATATATATTTCAGCCTTGCTTTTCAAGAATTTATAAATCAATTGGATTGTAGGCATGAGCACCATTCTCTGAAAAACGTAATTCAGTCAAAGCTCAAAATGGATTTGAATGTATTAAATAATTTAAAAGTTCGTTAGAAATTAGTTTTTTTAGTTGACTTGAGTCTTATGATCGTTTGATTAGCAGTTACTGTTATGGAACCAATATCGCCGTGCAAACTTGACTTTTCATATATGAATTTGATATACAAATTATAGTTTTCAGATGGAAAAACTAGTGGAAATAATGAAAAAAAAATTGAACGCCATTAATGAGCCGTTTTGAAATCCCAACGAGGGTCCTTAATATTTTTGTATAACATTTAGGGTCATTTAAAGGTGCATCTCATGGAGTGTTCCTCAAAAAAAAAAAAGATTTGTTTCTATCTGCAAAATCTGCAAAAGAAATCATTCTAGTTTGAACAAATGAAAATAGACTTCTACGAATTCTTCTACATGTATATATTCGAATTTGGATAAAGGTATTGCTCTAATGGTTCAAACAAGCTAATTTTGATAGAGAAATATAAATAAAAAAACTTCTTATGGAAAAATTTGAGACAGTATCTTTAATCATGGATATTTATATGCTACAGGTGGTTGCATATACGAAAGGAAACAGTTTCAAAATATTGGCCGTTGGGTGCCCGTGCTCATTCGTATACATGTATACCGCTTTTATATCGTCTAATTTTACACATACACGAGGAAGAAACACTATACTATACATATAAGTTGTTGACCCCTACACGTATGCTCGTTGACCTCATTTGACCTGATTTCCCCGACGAAATAGTTTCCCATTCAGAAGTCTTTCCCGATAATGTCATGCGCACTGCTAAGCATATAGTTTGCATAAAGTGATTTGATTGGTTTAGGAAGTCGTCTGTTGTGCAGTCTGCCAGAAAAACACGTGTCCGAGAAAAATAAATCGAATTAGCCGAAATATTTATTTTAAAATACAAGATTTATGTTACATAATATGTTTTTCGACTGTATCAAAAATTGTATGCCCTTTTGATGTAAGAATCTATCGATATGATGTCCGTCCGAAATATGCGGTCCGTTTTATCGCAGCGTTTTCCAATTATTTTTACTTTTATGTTTTTGTCCAAACTTTATATCTTAACTCATTTATAATTTGATCTTATAGTTTACCTTATTTACTATCAACAACCTAAGACTGTCACTTATCATTTAAAACCAGTTTAAACCCATTTCCTTTACGCAATTTGATGTTTAATTCAAAAAATAAACATCCCAAAAACATAAACACACGAACATCACATGCACTATGCCTTCACAGACTTGAACTTCCGATATTGTAGTGCAAACGAGACAATGCGATTCAAAACAAATCAATTTTATCATAAAACAACGGATTTTTACACTTCTTAATGTTATTGAACTATTACAATTTGAAACACCTGTGAACTGTTCAATATAGCCGAGCGACATAAATGGAAATATGTATATATAGAAGCACAACAAACGTAAGTTACTTTCTCTTTCCACATCCTGGACAGTTTATTTATTCCACCAATCGCGTTCATTTCATTGCTGATTTATGCCTTGACCAATAATGCGAATATGCATATAATTAAAAACCACATATTAGAGTAATGATGAGTAATATACATGTATATATATGCTTTTGAATTTGCAAACGATATTTGGAAAAATGGTTATTGGCGTAATTAATATACGTGCTCGGACATTTGAGTTTAAAGTGTTTACGTTGCTAACGGTGATCTTGTTGAATATGTTAAACATTTGATATAATTTATTTTACAATAAACTGATGAATTAACATAAAATATGAATATACAAAAAAAAAATAAGAATATATATGCAATGCATGCATAACATGGTCAAGGGCACAGATGTATTGACAGACACAAAACACGCGTTTTAAAAGTCACCCCTAGCACAATGTCGACAGCATTTTATTGGGAGTATAGGAACCAAATTTGGCCCCCATGAAATAAAATATATATTGCATGCTTTAAAGTTGATTTTAAATGTATAACAAAAATGTTATAAACAATAACGGTTTGTTAGCGCAACTTTCAAAGTTAAGACAAAGGACGTATAAATATGTGGTATAAACCAGACAGTATTAAAACAATAACTTAAAGCTATTATAGGCAAAGGTGTCTGGAGGTTAATGTGGTATCCAGGGCTATAATATAGATCTTTATCTAATAATATTGATAAGATCTAATTGATCTTATCACTACGCCATCTCAATGTTGATGGAAAAATTCTGAGGATAGTTAAGACATATTATATTTAAAAAAAAACGAATTTGAACATAGTTGCTATCAAATTAAATGCCAAAAAAAATATTTGCAAAAGTTATAGTTTAACATGTGACAATTGGAAGAGAAACAACTTTAGGTTTAACTAGCCAGTGAATTATCGGCGACGAAAAATTACATTTCGTTCGGGCATGTCGATAATTATAATTGGGTCTATATAAGTTTTTCTATAAAAAAAGTCGACTTAAACTTCAAGTGCGACCTCACTGTTACAATTTAAATATTGACAGAAGCGGTCCACGCGGTAAAATCTGAAGTCGAATTTTCTGTGATTTCTATGTATTGTTTTAAAAAATAAAACCTTAATTTGGACTTATTTACAAATATAAAAAGGTATGTATCGTGATTTGATTGATCGCACAAAAATAATTAGGTCAGCAGATTGACCTGGTTGTCCTTCAAAGATACATGGTGTCTTTATTGTCTGTATAGAAATTCGTTTAGACTATGGTAAAGCGACATAAAATGTCAGGATAAAATAAATTATAAAAACGGATTTGTTTTAGATTAAAAAAAAAAATATCCGCGAATTTGTTTTTGAATGAATTCATTATTGTTTAAGCTAATTGTGTTATAGACTATTCAAGCGATTTAATTTAATGTGTGTATAGAATGTATATAAAAGTGTTGAATATATTGCAAGATATTAATTTGTAAAATTGTGTAACTCTTTGCAGTTTAATGATATTTTTATTACTGAATTTTTCGCTGCAAAAAATGTAAAAAAAGTAATGCTTTTTATAACCATGTCATCCAGATATGCTATACTTACTTACGTATAAATTAGCTACTAGAACATGGATCGATCGTACATATTCCGGTGTCCTTCCGTTTCAGTTTTTATTGTCAAGTGTCTATCCTGGATTTTATTTTGTACTCGTTTTATTTTCATCGTTTATCCAAGAAGTATGATAAGCATCTGCAAAATCTTATGCAACCTAATTATCGAACATTTGTTCTGATTTCTTTCTGATTTCTCTTGGAAATCTATAAATTCGATAGAGCAAATTAATTTGAATTCGTGAAAGGAAACGATTCACAATCAATGACAATGTTGCTTCACATTTTTTCACAATCGCAACGCAATTTTTGTTTCTTGCAGCATAAGCTTTTGGGTATTTTCATCAAAATTCAGTTTATTCATAACTTAAATGTATAGTGGTTTTATATAAATTATAAACATTAATCGATAGAAATTAGCATATAAAATGACTTTGCAGTAGCTTTACTGCTTAAATTTGACTGACCCGGCGACCTTTATTTTGAAACATGCTTCCCGAAAAATAATAAATAAACAACGTCGCCAAAATGTCTTTATAAAGTTATCAAAGTTGTCTTGACGTCGCGAATGGTCTAATATTGTTATGAAGAAGCCGTACGTTAGAAGCCGTACGTTATCCGACGTCGGGACGTAAAATGACGTTGGGAAAATATAATGCCCAAGGCCATTGTAATGTCATTTCAACGTTACATCTTAATGTAATGAAGCATATAACAACGTACCTTGCAAAGTTTATAATATGCATTTTATTCTTGTTTAATATTGCTGATTGAAAAACAGATAACTCATCATCTTTGTCGCATACTGTTATTTTCATTTAACAAAGTATATAATGAATAAAGAAAATGTAAAACGATATTAAGATTTTATTGATTTTTATTTTTGTGGTTATCTGTATAGCATATGAGCCAACCATTTGGGTTGATTCCATTTATATTACCCAATGATAATAATAATAAAAAAGACTTGACATAGATTCTACGATATTTAAAAGTGTGAGAAGGCACTTGTGGTGTTATGGATTGGAATAATGTTCACCATTAAACAAAATGATTGTGTTTTTATTTTCGATATATTTGTAAAGGATTAGTTCTACATGAATAAGATATGCAGTTTGCAACAATTTAATACGAACAGACAATTTCATATTCCCAAATAACGGTCTGGTTACATTGAAAGCTTTTCAAGTCTTTTTTTACCCTAACAAACCCTGTCATCCAATGTGTAGGAAATTCAAAAACATACATAAACCCTCCGTGCACTTTAAAAACATTGTCACATTTTGGGTGTCCCATAAGTAATACATTGGAAGACAGTTTGTTACACAGACAGAGTTCGCTAGGGGGAAGCCCAAAATAGCGTCCAAAGTGGCTAAGCCCTAATAGGGAGTTGGCCACATTGGTAGCCCTTTCTATCTTTTTACCCTAACAACCAGGGTTTTACAATGTATTTCATACAGAAACCAAACACAATTACGCGACTTGCTTTTTAAAACGCAATGAGAATTTAGGTAGCTGTTAGAATTTTCTAACAGAAATAGTTTGAATGACATATATATTTAGGAGAAAAGCTCAAAATATCTTCAAATATGGCCAGGCCCTAACTTAACATAGATGGAAATGGGTTTTAATGGAGTAAAACCATGTTTGTAAGATCTATATTTTACAATTGCAATAACTATTTGTTCAATATATGCAAGTCACTCAACTTAGGCATCTAACAATTCAGCCTTTTCACGTTTGGACATTTACATCAGCGATATATATAGGCTACAAAATTTGACGTTTTATGTCATCATGCGACGTGCATTCGAAATTGAAGTTGCAACCCCTTATTCCGGCAATTATTATAGATAGGCCATGCTAAACCGATTTTAATGCCCTACGAAATAACGAAGAGCACCTCACGAGCTGTTCCTCAAAAAAGGTGTTCCCACCAAATTGCAGCTGGCTTGGAAATTTTGAGAAAATAATATCTAGCTTGGAGATTTGAGTGTTTCGAGGAAGACCTTTTTTCATATCATTTTATTTTCGTAATGAGAACCGAGAATAGCTATTTCAAAAATTATTGAAATTACATGAAATTGTCTAATAAACTGTTATTTGCAATATACGATAGGCAATTTAGCAATATTCAACATTTCGCAAAAGGTGTTCTTTTTTGTTCAAGCTGGCTAGAAAGGGAAAGACAGCTCAGTTGGCTTGTAAAAAGGTAACACAATTTTGCAAAATTAAAATGCTCAAAAATATTATTTTGTTGTTGTCCGTATTTAAAAAAGTAGTTTCAAGACGATTTTACCACTTTTTGAAAAAATGTGTCGTGGGGTGATCTTCAATAAAGCGTCAACAGCTCGTGTAAATAACGAACAGAGCATCTAGTTTACCGTTTTCAATACTTTCTCAAATACAACATCAACACAAGGAGTGGAAATCTAAATTAGCCGCCTATAATGGCCGGAATCATATGGTACAAAAAATGTTTTGTTTGATATTGTTTTGCTAATATGATATTTTGCTATTTTAAAACGCTTATAGCTTTCACTAGGTTAAGCGTGATATAAATATAGATAAATTATAAACAAACCTTTGACAGATAGATAAAATTCGATGCAAATCGAAATTCCCCGAATCTACTTCTGAGGGCCTGGCCAGACTTTTAGCGACGCAGAGCGACATAGAGTATTATCCTTATATGGCCTTCAAAATTAAGAAATTCCTTTAAAAAAAGATATCGTTGTCGCTCCGCGTCCCTTAAAGTCAGGCCAGGTACTAACAGTCTAGCTGTTTTTTTTTGCATGAAACAGTTTATGAACCTACGTCGTATAAGTTTACTTATAACAACATCATGCAGCTTCCCACTCAGCATAAGTCGTCCTTAGGACTTCGCATTTGGGTGGGACGTTAACAGGACGCTCTAATTTGGACTAAATGACGTTTTTGGGGCGTAAAATTACGTCCAGATGAACGTCATTATAACGTTCGACTTGGACACAAAATCGGCACAACGTCCTTAATTATGCGTATTCGACGAAAAACAAAACGACAGAAAAACTTCCATATGGGCTAAATTGGAGCGTTCTCTTGTTGTCGGGGGATGTCGTTGACTTACTTATAAAGTTTTAAATGTTCACATATTTTTAATGAAAAAAAAATATATATATACATAAAATTGTTAAGATATGCATTTTCAAAAGACCTGTTTTGGGATCATAATTGAATGTGTACACGGTCATTAAAAAAAAATAAATGGGGATTAGTGTTGCTCACTACAGGATGTTGAGGATACGTGGCATCAAAAACCCTCCCCCTGTTTCGACCAAAATTATTTCCAAAAACGTATCATGCCTTCCCTCCCCCTTTGCTCTTATATATAACAGGCATAGATCCAGATATTATTGAACAGGGAGCGCCAGTTGTAATATATATAAGAGCGAACGCGCTAACTTATGGGTTGGTATAACTTTGCAGCGCGGTTGGGGTTGCAAGCCCCCCA
>LQRL01033651.1:33693-67943 GCA_001703475.1 Hydroides elegans
GAGAGGACAAGCTATTGGTGAGCTGGCTACTGGGGGTTCCAAGAAAGAGGTCGCAAGACAATTTTATTGCACAATAATGGATTTATTGTCTCAAAACGCGATTCTAACCAACTGGAACATCATTGGGCAGACCACGCAGTAGCCGTCTAAGCGTAACGACCGCGCGTCAACATCGAAAGCTTCGCCTGCAGCGCTTCCGAGAGCAATTTTGCGCAGCGACATTGACCATCATCGAGACGCCAGGGACCCATAATCCATAATTTTTCAGTCAAACAGTCATGAATCGCTTCTGCGAACATGAAATGTGGTCTTATTTTTCGGCTATCGAACGAGTATTAAACCGCCTCCAAAGTCAAAATCCTGTGTATTTGGACACGGCGAATGGTTGTCATGAGAGAATGCGACGCAATTGGCCATGAGAAGTGTTAACCGACGAGTCGCAGTGCAAAGTCTTTCGCGCAGGCGGGTTTTATCGCGTTTACTGGGGCACTGGCGAACGATCTTCGCGATCATCTTTTCGGCAAGTGGATCGAAAAAGCGACAGTTTGGGTATGATCAAGGATGCAATATTGTATGGCTTGCGATCTAAACTCGTGTGTATCGAAGGTAACGTTGCTGCCAAGAGCTTCAACAATACCATATTCAACACCCAAGTTGTCACGTATATGTTGCGTTATTCTCATACGTGAAAAAAAAAAACACGCCCTTGTGAAGGGCACCCCACGACCAATTTTTCAAAAAGTAGTTAAATCAACTTAAAACAACTTTTTGAAGATGAACAACAACAAAATTCTCTTTTTTGTACATAATTATTTTGCAAAAATGTGTTCCTTTTTTCCAAGCCAGCTGAGCTGTTCCTCTTTTTCTAGCCAGCTTGGAGCAGAAAAGGAACACCTTTTGCAAAAATTAAATTGTTGAATATAACTAAATCACCTATTGTGAAAAACGAATAACTGATTATAAGACAATTGCAAGTTATTACAATCAATTTGCAATTAATTATTTTCATAAATTATCAAAAATAAAGAAATTTAACAAAAAAGGTGTTCCTCAAACTACAAAAATCTCCAAGCTAGAAAGAATTTCATCAAAATCTCCAAGCCAGCTGAGATTTGGTGGGGAACACCTTTTTTGAGGAACAGCTCGTGGGGTACTCTTCCCTTGTGTCGCGGATGTTTGTGTACGCAATCTTATTGAAACCAACGTTGAGACGCTACCCTGGTCAGCTTTTTAACGGTCAATAACCTGATAGAGCACTCTTGGAACCATCTAGACCGTCGCACATGATCCGGACAACATGGTTCATATCGAAGAGTTACATCCTTACCATAGGCAATCATCAACCGATCGGTTATATTGGTGCCACGAAGTATTCATGATATATTGGCTGTAGGAGGTCGACACACTCGATATTTGCCATGTGAAATGTTTCTGTCTGGTTTTAGCACAGGATTTTTTGATACCAATAAAAGTTAAAGTACTGCTACGTTATTGTTTTATCTTTAATTGGCTTGTTAAATTACAAGTCTATTAATAATGCTTTAAATTATATATTTATGTAATTTCATGAGGATCCATTCAGTAGAACTAGAGATATGACCCTCTCAAGTCATAATATACTTTCTTGTTTGGGTGAGTATACTTAAATTAATAACCGAAGTAAGATCGTGTTTATTCCCTTGTTGGTATGTTCCAATCTCTTTCGAATCCAAACCTTTTAAGGAAAAGGCATGGCTTTAATCTTAATTTCAACGATGGATAATAACTATTAATCACTCACCGGGGCAAATCCGTGTTTATTCCCCTGTTGCCGTGCACCCTCTTGCTGCAAATCGAAACCCCCTCCCGATTTCGCCGGAAGTGTTCGCGATCGCATTAACTGCGTGCTGATTTTACGGAAACTGGTCCGACTGGGTCGCCGTGGAGACACACCAGCTAAATGCGATTCACGCCGTTTCGGTTGAGTGATTTCGTCAGCGTGTCCATTTGCATTATCACGTGGGCTTATAAACGACACTTGTGTTTTTGTAGTTACGTGGTTATTTGATATGCGTGGTACATATGAATCTGTATGTTCGTGGTCTAAGCTGTTTCGAATGTATCCGTTACGCGGTACTTCGTTTTGATTGTATTCCTTATGGGACCCTTCTTTCTCAGTATATCCGTTACGAATCCCTTCTTTCGGATCCACTGTTTTTAGTCCATTTTCCAGATGAGGTAATTTCATTGAATCATTTGAATCCTTCACGGGTGATTGCATCTGATTCGATGGTTTTCTGCGTTTCTTTTCATTGTTGTCCAGGAACAATAGTTGGTTACCCTCATAAACAAACGCATTCGCGCTAACGGTTGACTGATTCGAACTGTCGACCTGCGGGACCATTGTATTAGGGTGCGGATAACTGGCAGTTACACTGCGCATATTTCTTTTATATGATATATTTCCTGTTAATGATCCCATCTTGGCTATAATCGCTATTGTTTTTATAGTTGTGCTAGATTTAATAATTGACTTTAAATAATGACATGTTTATAAATCGATGGCGTTTCGTATTTTGTTTGTTTAGTTATCCGTCTTGCTCATTTATGATTTGAATAAGGTACACTATGTTTTTAGTACTATATTTTAAAATTTACTTATAGAATTGATATGTGTACACTAGTTAAATAAACATTTAACTTTTCATTGATTGTATCCATGAAATGTCGTGTAAAATAATTGAAGAGAGATGAAAGCTGGGGGTCTACTATGTCCCCTATCATAAATCACATGGCTGTCAATGTAAAAACTGTATCAGTTTAGATAATAACGCAGTCCTCATTCTTGTACCTAATTGGATTGTAACCACTCGACAAAACATAAAAATTCTGTTTATAAAACCCGGATTAAAACATCTTAAATGCATCATTTATTGAGAGGGTATAAATCAGATAACATTTTAACGACAAGTGTTTTGATTCCGTGTCAAAACACGCGAGTCCCTTGAAAAAAATCTGATAAAATAGAAATAACATTAAGCTGTTTCTATGATCGTAAGGTATGTTTTGCCACTTATAGTAAATAATAAATTAGCTAATAATATTAAAACAATGCTATGTTGATGCAAACAATATTACGTTTCGCTCGATAAGGAATCATCTACTACTCAAAATGTGACAAATTTACCGTTATCTATACTTATGATGCGGATTAATGTAAGTGTTGATTAAGTTGTGTAGGTGTTAATTTCTAATAAGCATTTATTACGAAAAATGATGAATTATACGAATTCGCGAAACTCTAAACCTATCGCATGAAAGTAACACACGGACAGATGTGATTTATAAAAATATAATTGTTTACACTAACTTTCTCTGTATGTTAAAAATGTAATCATTTTATTTAGAAAACCTTGTTAAAGAATCAAATGATGGTATATCTATAGAGCAATCGTAATCATTTTATATTGAAGACATTTTTTTAATCGAACGATAGTATTCATGTGTACATTAAGGTTTTTCGTTAAAGGATTCGGCTCCATGTGGTTCTAGGACAAATACCCGGAGGACACAATCCCTTGCGGACCAAATCCCCGCGATTTGGTCAGCTAGGACAAAATACCCGTGATATTTTTGACGGGGTTGACAATAACGCGGGGATTTTGTCCGCAAAGGATTTTGTTCTCCGGGGTTTCCATCCTCGCACCGTTCCACACACACCGTTCAATGAACTCTTTGACACTAGATCTATGAAACGAAAATATTTATGTACATTTTTTTCGATTTTTAGACATGCATCCTGGAGAAAAAACTATAATAAAAGGTTATATGACAGAGAAAAAAATGCACTTGCAGTTCCAAACAAGTATTCTGAGGACAAAAGACTCAAGCAAACACCTTTATGCATGCACACCTTATATTGGTATCATGTATGTTTAACATGTGTCTTACAATATCAGTGTTAAGACCCCGTTACATCTTTTCGTGTGACTTATCATCTTGTGACGATTTTATTCATCTGCAAAAAAAACCTATCGCAGATGGTTGAATAAGTAGCTGAAAGTAGCCGCGTTGTCTTTAATTTGCTCTTATCACGATGAGGCATTAAGTGCTCGTAATGTAATCAAACTTAGACCGATATGAGATATGAGCTTCTTATGTCGCAAAAATAAGAATAAAAACAACAGACAAGAGCACCCCATGGTTGGTACAGCCAAATTCGGTTACTTTTCAAAACTTATGAAGGGCACCCCACGACACATTTTTCAAAAAGTTGGTAAATCACCTTAAAACAACAATACAAGTAAAGCCGATCTAAAAAATAAAGTGTCCCTAGGTTTTTCGCTAATAACTTTTTAAGATTTTATTCCTTTTCAACCAAATTTTTACCGCATCTCTACAATATGAAACCCTAACATATTTTTAAAAAATAGTAACTGGATTTTCCCTTTATCGATGATTTCTTATATTTTATACGAACCCATTTTGCAAGTCGCAGCTGTACCGAAAAAGCTAAACCTCACTAAATTTTTAGTTTTAAAGGGGCCTGGGCAATCCTTAATAGGTTTGTTTGTACTATCCTATAAAGGGTTGCCCAGGCCCGTTTGAAACTTAAAATTTTGGTAAGGTTTAGCATTTTCGGTACAGCGGCGCCTTGCAAAATGGATTCGTATAAAATATCAGAAATCATCGATAAACGGAAATTCCAGTTATATTTTTTAAAGAATATGTTAGGGTTTCTTATTGCAGAGATGCTGTAAAAATTTGGTTGAAAAGGAATAAAAACTTACAAAGTTATTAGCGAAAAACCTAGGGACACTTATTTTTTTAGTTTGGCTTTATGAACATCAACAAAATAATGGTTCTTGAACAGTAGTATTTCGCAAAAAGGTGTTCCTTTTTTCCAAGCCAGCTGGGCTGTTCCTCCTTTTCTAGCCAGCTTGGAACAGAAAAGGAACACCTTTTGCGAAAATTGAAGTGTTGAATATGTCTAAAATATCTATCATACATTGTAAATAACAGTTTATTATACAACTGCAAGCAGGTTTAATCAAGTTTGAAATAATTATTCTCAATATTTATTACGAAAATGAGGAAATTATCAAAAAAGGTGTTCCTCAATCTGCTGAAATCTCCAAGCTAGAATGATTTTTCTCAAAATTTCCAAGCCAGCTGGAATTTGGTGGGGAACAGCTTTTTTGGGGAACAGCTCGTGGGGTACTCTTCACTTATCAGTCCATAAATTTCCATGAAATACCCTTTGACTACAAGAATTCCTGGAAAAACTTTATAAAACACATATTTGCGAAAAGTATTCTATTTAGGGGCACATAGATAAAGTAAAACTTTGTGGTTGTATAAGCAAGTATTTAGATTTTCCTTTTTTGTGCTTTTTGATACAAACTAACGTTGGATGGGCGCATGAAGCTTATCTATTCACGAAATTATGGACCTTTTTTGTACAAAATATATTTTTAAAAAACTGTTATCAATTGTTTATCGCAAATATTATTTCACTGGGTTAATGCTCAAATACACCCTTTTCTAAAATTTGGGTCGTGTGCTGCCCTTCATAGACGTGCTCTTAGCTTCTTGTGTCGCGAAGAAGAAAACAAAGCGTAGCTCCAGTTGCTACATTATGAAAAAGTGGTGATGAGGGTTCGTTGAGGACTTTTGTGTTTACACTTGATTTACTTTTTGATGACACATACTGAGAATCGAGTCTTGCACATTTCGGCTCCTACATTTTTCGGCTCCCTTGGACACTTCGGCCCATTTTTGAAAAATACACTCCGGCCCATTGACAAGACACTTCTGTCCCTCGTTGAAAATACTTCGGCCCCTAATAAAAGACACTTCGATCACTCACAAGAGACACTTTGGTCCATCGTTGAAAATACTTCGGCCTCTCGTAGAGGATCGACACTTCGGCCCCTTATAAAAGACACTTTGATCCCTCACAAGATACACTTCGGTCCCTCTTTTAAAATACTTCGACCCCTCGTAGAAGACACTTCGGCCCCTAATAAAAGACACTTCGATCCCTCACAAGAGACACTTCGGTCCCTCGTTGAAAATACTTCGGCCCCTCGTAGAAGACACTTTGGCCCCTAATAACATACACTTCGATCCCTCACAAGAGACACTTCGGTCCCTCGTAAAAGACTTTTCGGCTTTTCGTAAATAAACACTTCGTAACAGAAACTTTGGCCTCTCGTCAAGACACTCCGGCCGCTCGGAATATGACTTTACACATTTTTAAGCAAACTATATATACTGCTTTTGACAGTACTGCAATTGTTGCCTGATTTATGCAATCAAGTCATGTGATACAAGTATTTGTACTCAAATATCTTTCCAGTCAACACATTGATGCCAGAGTGATTCTCATGACGCGAGTATCACGCAAGACATACATAATATTATGTACATATATGAAATAATCTTGCTAAGTAATCCCATCCTGACGTCACAAAGCTAGTCTCATTCAAGACATACGTTAGATAACGTATGTATAATGAATCTCAGTTTGTAAGTATAAAAAAAGTTATACAATTGTGAGATTATGTCAGACGTATGTGGGACTTTGCAACACTCGTCTAAAGACCGATAGCTACCTCTCTGTAACTCCCACAATATCCCAAAATATTGCGTTAGCTTTATATTAGCTTAGCGTTAGCTTACATACAATTTACGATCACGAAGACTCATGGTAAAAGCGTTACGCGGGACTCATGCCGTATGTCACTGCAAGCCTACTGTTAGATTGTGTTAACTCACAGTGAACCTCGAAGGATGAGGCCCATACAATAAGGTTCACGGAGGTAATTGAATCTCACATTAGATTTAGTGACTTAATTTTGTCATATGTTTCGTTTGTCATATGTTTCATAAGTTTCGTTTCGATTTTAAATCAAA
The DNA here is from genome assembly GCA_001703475.1 of Hydroides elegans. Taxonomy (NCBI): domain Eukaryota; kingdom Metazoa; phylum Annelida; class Polychaeta; order Sabellida; family Serpulidae; genus Hydroides; species Hydroides elegans. The sequence continues at coordinate 40,591 of LQRL01033651.1, forward strand.
TTGGTTATATGTATGCTGTATGGCTTATTTTTTTTATATTTTGCTACTAGTTGTGTGAAATCAGTAGTTCTAGTGATTCTGAAAGTTTGAACACAATTGGTTATCGTATAAAAAAGTTATCATCGAGAAAAATATTTCTATACTAATTTGTTTGGGTGAGGATATAAACGTATACACTAAGCTTTCCTTATTAATAAAACTGTCATTATTTTATTTAGAAAAGCTTGTTGAAGAACCAAATTAAAGTATGAAGACTCTATAAGAAGAATGAACCGTAATTATTTTATATTGAAAACTCTTTTTTGAATATCGAACGGTAGTATACATGTATTCATGAATGTGTTTTGTCAAAGGATGACGTTTAATGCAGCCCATTTTCAATTAACTCTTTTGACACTAGATATCTGGTAAGGAACTAAAAGTTTATTTGATTTTAAGACATGCATCCTGGACATAAAAACTTTAAAAAACGTGATAGATCTATGATTGAGCAAAAAATGCACTCGCACTTCGAAACAGGTTTTATGTGGACAAAAGACTCAAGTAAGCACCCTTATGTATAAGAAAACCTAATGTCAATATCATGCATGTTTAACATGTGTCTTACAATATCATTGTTCAGACATCGTTTCATCTTTTCGTGTGACTTCTCGTCTTACATGTTTCCAAGATATTTCCTTTGAATTATCTTAAACCTAAATACCGCCACCACATAATGAAATATAATAAAAATAACTGAATATAAATAAAACATCCAATCACCTCTTTTTATATAAACACGTCACCCACGCATGTAACATATTGAAATTAGTAAATCAATTTGATAAATCTTAACCAAGTGTATTGTTATCATGTAACTAGAATGTGCATATATTCAAATTCATATTCATTTCAAAAATATGTAGACAATGATGAAATTAAATTATTTGAACAAAATATTTAAGCAAGATTAAGCCGCTAAGCTAATCAAATACATATATTTACATCATCAGGTGTTCTTTCAAAAAGCGATTCGATAAAAAAGGTGTCAACAAGCATAACTACTTTATAGCGGTTCATGCTGATCCGAAAGCTCACAAAACTAGTTTAATCCTATGTATGTCACATATCTGACACAAAATAGTCTCTTTTTTAATAGATTGTATTTTTTGTACCTCATCTTTGCACTAAAATAAAAAGGTCTTCATATTTTATTATGCTATTTCAAAATACAAGCAAATTAAGATTACCAGCATAATAAAAATCGCGTCAAAAGTCACATTCCTTATAAGATCGGGTTAAGAATCGAAGAAATATGTATGACTGTGGCCAAAGCAGTTTTACAGAATCAAATGTCACATGTGAAGTCTATAAAGTATAGCACCTATAGTGATCTCCCATATATCTATGTCTTTTTATCTGCCACAATTGAGCCCAGTGTGAATATTGTGAAGACCTATGCATTTGAGCAAATTCTAGATAGAATTTTAAATGTACTCCCGTCAGATTAACAATTGTGTTATATAGTAGAATGAAAAAAACCTGGTAAAAGTGCAAAAGCCGAATCCAAAAAACTCACGCAATTTATTCGTTTATTGATGTAAATATAAGAGCATAGCGTTATGTCGTCATTGAATTTCATAGCAACATAAGCACGTTAAATAACGCCTGTGATGCGCCTTGTAACTACGCTTTATTTGCCATACTCTTCGAAGAGGTGGCATGTTTGTGTCTCAGAAAATGTGATATCTAACATAAATTTTATGTCGTGTGAATCGGATGTGATTAAGATATTTCGACATGTAATGAAAACATCCGGATGTTCAATCGCTTTGTTTACTACGTCAAAATGACTTCATTTTAAAAGATAATCATACAATGTTTAATTTGCCTATAATCAATTTCATAACACCACTAAATATGCACAATACAGGACCTTATCACAAAGTTGTTTATCACGAGAATAAAGCGTTAAAAATCAGGTAAGACGACAGATTCTGGATAGTTAAGTTTGTCACCACGTGTTCAATTACGTCACAATAACAACCTTTTAAAAAGTCCCATCGCGCTATAATATGTTACACTTGTTTGACGTCTGATAAGTATTGCGAGATTACCCTGTTTTGACGTTAACCTTATATGTAGTCTTTGAAACTTCAAGCATGAATTCCCTTTTCATACCGAACAACTCATAAATACACATGCCTATCTTGCACCACAAACATAGACAGCTTAGAATTCTATAGTTTGTTCCATTGGAATTAATCTTGATATTCATTTTAAAGAGTCTATGCATGTCATAAAAATAAAATCCTTAATAAAAAGTGTTAGAAACCTATGGACGCCATGGTATAAATGAAATAAATAGGGAAGCTTTTTGAGTATACAAAGTCGCACCAAAAGAGTACATTTCTCAGTGCTTATTATGTGGCCTCAGTGTTTGTTGTGTGATCTCTATATGCAGCAGAGTTCTATTCACATTGGAATAGAATATAAAGTGGAATTCAATTGTTTAGTTTATCGTAGTCTATTGACGTTGGTTGATGATACCAACACACTGATCTCAATGTAAAATCAATGTAAAGGTAGATTCCATATGTAACGTTGAAATCTGTAAGACTTATAGGACCACAGTCAGTCAAACATTACTCTCTAATTCTTTACCCAATCATTAATTATGTATTCTGGAGCGTGACTTTTGACGCGATTCGTATATATCTTACCGTATTAAGCGATGGGTACTCCCAAATAATGATTTAAAAAATAACTAACTGGTATATTCAACCAACAAAAAGCCTGAAAATGATGACAATCGATCATTTTGTATAGTACCACCATTATCAACACACTCAACCCAAACCCCTTGGAACATATTGCATTCTAAAACAAGAGAAGTAACACCATGGTTGCCACCAATGCTACTCGAATACATATCAATCATTCTGCTTCCATCAAAATAAATAGAGGCTCCTATATTAATGTTGTCACCCGTATAAATTGTTAGGAAAAAGTGATAAAGCCCATTCACGGGACACGTAAATATTCCTGTGTCTGGATTGAAGAAGCCGCCGGTATTTGTGATGGTCTCGCCAAACTGAATGATCGTGCCAGGACTGTAGTTCATAGCAACTGACGGATATGCTGTGAAGTCTGCTACTGTTGCCTTTCCTATAACATATATGTATTCGACATGGTACACATTATGTTAGCAATGTTTTCCATACCGTTCATATATTTGCATACGTTTGCCGAAACCACAATCAGCTTTTTAACCATAATTATGTGTAAGTTGTTATATTTCTTCTTCATACATCATTAGACCATTTTATTAGTTGGTTGGCTGGGTTGTTTACATAAAGCGCGTTGCTTTAGATAATTTTTTTGTCAAACCAAACAATGGCCGGAATATCGAAAAATCCACTGCAGACAGTAAAACACTGGAGGCATTAGAATTGTCACAGCTGTTCTTCACTATATAAAACGCACCAGCCTTGCGAGTTATAGAGTTACATTTGTTAAACGATTTACGTCTAACGATTATTATTTAAACCATAAAGTAAACCAATGTCGAAATGAAGACTTTTATGTTTACCGTTTTATTTAAATAGACAATGCATTAGAATATGGACATAGTTTTCTTACGCGACATTCGGTTGAGCAAAATCACATCCTCTTGCAACCGCTTTATTTCCAATCGAAGCTCTTGGACCTGCTTTTGAAGTATTGCTTTGTCTTCAGCTAAATGATTATAATATATATCAATTTATACAAGACAATATTTATTTTATGAGATATGGTTTAAAAATGGTTTTAAAATCTGATTCTTGGTCAAACCTCAAATCTAAAAAATAAAATTTAATTGTTGAGGGTGATCGGTAAAATACATTATTGAAATTGCGATTTCACATTTGAATCTGACGAAAAATGCATGTAGGATTTTGGTGTTACTCTTATTGTTTAACCAATACAAATATTTTTTTAAACATAGTCTACCTTGTTTTTCATGAGATTTTAATAGAACTTTGATGATTTTATCTTGCTCATATTGACAGTCCTGAAGCTGATTGACGATAGTTAGTAAGTCGCTTGCTGGCTTTTCAGCGCTGGCATTAGTTTCATTCACAGCTGATATAGTATCAACGCACTGCCCCTCCTAAATAAAAACAATCATAATAAAGTACTTGAAACAATGTATATACAAAAAGCTATATAAATGTGATAGGGTCAACACTGTAACAATATGATTACATTGTGGATTGTTTTACAAGTTAATTAATTAAAGTCAATCAAAATATGAGATAGATTATAACTTGATATTGAATTTGCTATAAATCTAAACTCATTATTAACGAATACACCTTATACCCTGTTGTTCATTCAATAGTGTCATAACTATATTCTTATGCGGATGCAAAAAAAAACAAATTTATTGATTTACCTTACTTATTACAACCAGTAAAAGAGTTAATAAACTTAATTTGAAATCAGTCATAGTTGATTTTCTTCCTCTTTTACAATTCTAACCCCTTTGAACTTGCCGTTGGCGGTTGTGATCACTCCAACTGTCTGCGATTCCGAGCTATATCGAGTCACACGTAGATAAATAACTCTATTTATCAATCTAAACATGTTGAATCTCATGGTTATCTTTAGGGTGCCCTGGAAGATGATTAACCAATGGTGTAGCACTGAGAGCATAGTCTAGACAGTTGCCAGCATCTTGATTATATGAAAACTGTGTGAACAATGTGAACTCATTTAAGACTATCAGCAGTAACATTCTTGAATGATATCAAGACGAGTTTCAAACGATGTGTTTCAATACGTAACAGTTATAAATATACTGATATTTAGGTAAAGCCGTTAATATTAACTTACATTGCAATTCGTTTTAAATTGATCTTCGTTTTTTATACTCATTTATAGCAATTAATAGCAATTAAACATAGTTCAATAAGTAAATTCCTTAAATCACTCACGCATTTTACTGTCATATCTTTCAAAGAGGTTTATATGAGAAATATATACATTTATCAAATGACCAATTGATATCGTATAGCTATATTAGTATATTTTCAAGCAGAATACCAACACTTCTTATTATATATAATACTCATTATAAAAAAGTGCTCATAATCAATGGGTTCATGTTATTTTTATTATTTGCATTTACTAAATGAGAACATGAAGGCCATATTCTTCACACAACTAATATTAAAAAAAACATAAATTATAACATGACTTAGGTGAACAAAACCATTTTTCATTCCATGCACTCGCTACTCTAGTATTTTAGTTTGTCTCACCTAAACATGATGGATTATCTAATTGAGTCAAATTAATTCCTAATAATTTGGAAAATCAAAATATAATATGCCTATTGAAACCTTATAGGAGTCTGCAACCATTTCCATGGTTACTATAACAGTAAGGGCTGCGGCTCGTCAAACGATATTTCGTATGTTTAATATTCACAAAAATATAGAAAAGGATGTTGATTGTTTGCAAAAGTTATTTTCTATCCCCAAGTAATATATTTAACATGATGATAAATCCATCTACTCAGATGATTAGAATGAACTACAAATATAAGCTAATGTTATAAAAAAATGTAAACGTTATGGAAAGAAAAATGCTAAAAAAGTTGATATGTTTACTAAGGTAAAAATAACTACAAAAAATGGCAAATGTGAGGAAAGGATTTAATTGCGAATCGGAATAGCAAAAACATCTCCCTCAAAGAAAATGCGAACAATACTGACAAACTTTAAGCTATCTATGATATCTAGAGTTATTTTAATAATGTAATATACCTAATGAACAATTTTACGGCTAATAGACACTCGGAAAAATTATTGCAGCAGCTACTAGAGGCTTTTGAAAGTTAAACACATATGTATCAAGATTAGGTGTTAAACATAGCAGGAACAGCTATGTGATTGTTCGACACCTATCGCTAAGGAAGCTCATGTTTTGTAGGCCCAATCTGGGCACAATGCTTTGCAATAAAACCTGATCTATGAACATTTAGAGGGCAAAAATGAGGAGGAAAACCGAAGATGCAATGTAATAATTTAAGTAGGCACTTGCCTAAGTAGGCACTTGCCTGATCTTACATTCATGGAGGACAGAGGTGACAACATGATTACCACCACTGTTTGATGAATAGTGTTTCTATATGATTTTACCATATTTTTATACAAAGACATGAATATCAGCATAGTTATTCATTTGAATCATGATAAGAAGCGGTTAGGTCCGTTTGTCGGCCATGTTAAAATACCACAGTCGAACCAAAAGTGTCAAATATTCCGTTTTGTTATTTGGAACAGCAACATATTTTCATCAAGGCCAGATTTACTTTTGAAAAATTAATCAGCCTTTACTCTCGATAGCACTCTATTGCGTATGTTTGCTCATAATTGTGTGCCATTGTTAGCCTGACGATATTGATTTATTTGCTATTTACCCGTCATTATACGTAAACGTAACTTGATGCTTCTGTCACAATGAATCCTCACCGTTGACTACGTATAATCAATGTTTGTCATATAAAAATATTGGTGAGTCGATACGCTAATTAGTTAATTTTGTTATTAAATATAAAATCAATGCGTCCTCATAAGCCCGGTGCCAAATATACTGCATAGTTATTTGCTTATTTTCGGCTTAAACGTCACATTACAAATTCTTGATCAGATTTGTTCGCCGATTTTCCTCTTAGTAAATAAAAATATTCTGACCTTTAGGAAGAAATTGTTTACTTATCGAAATATGATCGTGGGATATCCTAATATCGTTTTTCATTGACTGAAAATCAAATATTAGATTCAATGACATGCTAACCAGTTAGATCACCTAAATGACATTGATTCTAATTGATTTGTGAAGGCAAATACAAGTGGACGTAATTTGATGCTTTTGGTCAAAACACATTAATGTAATTTACCATGTCATTGATTGTCATTATACCAAATATATAAATGCAAATCCATCCATACAGAAGCTGTAAATATTACCAAACCTTCAGTTCATGTTCTCTTATATTAATCGCACCATGCAACTAGCCATTAAGCACAATAAAATTATACGACCAAGATTGTGTCTGATCTTTCTACTTGGATTGACGCTTTGTGATTGTCAGCTCTTCAAGGTAACTTTCAAAACACTACGATTAAGTAAATAAAATGATATTATGAAATATAATAACATTTTTAGTATAGAAATGTTTAAAACTTCTAAAAATATGTATGAGATTATGAGTATATATGCTAGATTACAAAAATATATATTCTTAAAACATGCTAAATAATATTTGCTGATATATGTTCTTATTAAATACACCTTTCCTGACCTTAAGAATGATATACGTTATTATAATGTTATAGGAGTGCATTGAAATATGGTATTTCAATAACAAGAAAACACTATATTTGAAATATTGACATTTTTAACATGTGTTGCTCATTATATTTGATTTGATTTGATTATTCGTAAAAATCATAGCATATAGACTTAATTGGTTGCACTCGGTCAAAACACATTAACGTTAATTTCTATGTTATTGATTTACATTATAACATATATAAACGTGCTTACTCAATTATTCACAAGCTCTCAAGTCCTTTACCCGCATATCCGACCATAAACAACGCACAATATCACTTAGCATATCAAGCATAATATTTATATCAATTCATATGATTTATATAAAATCAAGATTTAGTCTCATCTTATTGGGATTTACACATTGTGAACTTCTTGTGAACATATGTGAAAATTCAATATCGTTTGGTGTTTATTGCACTCAGGGGTAAAATTTGATGCTCTCAGCCTTCGGATTGATTGCATCTAATTCAACCTTTTCGTGCAATAAACACCCAACTAATCGTCGTAAGGTATTCCAATAATTGTAATTGAGACGTTAATTTAAAGTGATTGATGATATACAATCTAATTGATATCGCTGTATATTGTCTTGAACATTGTTAATTGAGTCATTAATTAAAAAGGTGTGTGTAAGATTTTCTAATAATGTATGTTATTCATTTAAGTAGTAGATATTTATCATTTGTTTGTATCTTTTAAATATCTTGCCGAGAAGGGGCCAAACTATAGGTGTAGCTGTTCATTTTTTGGTTTGATTTCTGTTTGATTTGATAAATGCTATATTATGATCAAGTCAAATAACTCCAATCTGATCCGCTTCTTTCAAAATAAATTAACGTAATATGATCCGTTTGATCATAACAAATTAATAAAAAAAACAATAAAAAATGCTAATTCCATCATTGTTTTTGTTTGCAAAGCTATGACCTTGACGTTTATGCAAATGCAAATAAGGGTTGACTGCGTATCATGTATGATTATCCCTGACAAAATTGGTTTCGTAGTTTTCTTTAATAATGTATTTGATTGATTGTATTATAAGTGTTCTTTATTGATTGAAAAAACGCCTAGTATTTGCCAATCTTAAAGCTAATTATCGTAATATGATACAGTAGGTCAGAACACACTACTGCTAATGAACATGCAAATATATTGTCAAATTGATTTTGGGATTTACCTGTCAACAAATTGACCGTAGGAAGCATTGGTTTACTTTTACCCATTCTAATGCAAATTTATCTCATTATAGTATTTACTCAATGGTTGACACTTACATCATAATTGGCTTTACAAATCTTAATTATATTTGTCAAATCGACAGAAACGTTAATTGATATTGTCTTAAACAAATTTTATATGATGGTCATGCTAATGCACAAGTCACTAGGGTGCAGCACACAAACATAAATCTGGACTATCAAGTTCAATTGTTGTTAATAAAAATAAATTTATTCACAATGCAACTTTATTGAAATCTAAACATGTTTGTCGTTAAATATATGATTTTTGGTGTATTTGCCATAGAGAAGACAGTTGGTGAAGTAATTCTATTTAAGGTTAGGGTAAAAACATAACAAAATAATTTAAAAGGACCAACACCAAATTTTAGTATACCGGAGACATTTCGCTGATATATAATACGTTCACATATTTACAGCATATTCTAAAATTTATAAATTATTTTAATATTATGCTCTTCATATGCTGATGACGACATCTATAAAATATGTTTCTCAATAACAAATGCGCATTTATATAAATAGTGTATTATAATTATTTGATATGCACTTCAGGTGTTTTATTTTGACAGAGTCGCATTAACCAATAGGATAGTGAACGTGCTGACATGAACAAGGTGATCAGATATATATGTAATAACCAATCTGTGGTATGACTGAAAATGAATAAGCTAAGGTATGACCAACCATAGATTGACTTATTGTATAGAAAAATAAATACATATTTTAAATTATATTTTAGATGTCAACGGACACCCAATTCCAAGTGACATATGGACCAAACACAATCAAACAAGTGGTGGATGAATCTGATTGCATCGTGACGTGTAAGGCGTCAAGCGCATGTCGTGCTGCCAATATCGCGACTACACCCGGGAGTGACGGCAAATTCGAGTGTCAACTCGTTGAATTAACTAGTAGTGGATCGCTGATGAATGCGCCAGGCTGGTCACTAATATGTAAGTTCTTATTATCATTAGCGAGTGTAAAGTGTTTGTCAATTTTATGTGTGTAGTGAAGGGTAGTCCACCAAATTTACATTAAAATAGAACATCCTTTTAATACGTTTCTTTCCTAATTATTCTAGTGGTATATATTAGATAACCCTGTGCTTCGATTAAATTTAATTGCTATACATGCATTTTATTTAACTTAATACTTAAACCATATCTTACAGGAGGTTTTATTACAATATATTACAATGTCGAACATTATATGACTATCCTCTATAAAACAAAAGTACAAATTTGGTCTATTTCAACCTTTTTCTCTATATGATATTGAAAACTTTTATGTAAAACCCTACTTTAAGAAGGCCAGTTTAATGCATAGCAATCACAAAATTTGCATAACATATGGAAATATAAGGGTTAAAGTTGCTCTTTGCATTCTACCTAGATATTATCAATTGGTTTGCATAGAATCTGAAATCGTTTCACAGACAGGGATCCGTGTGACCAATCACCCTGTCAAGCGGACGAGACTTGCATTGGATCTGTAACCGGGCAACACATGTGCACACCGTGTCCAGATGGAAACACATGTAAACGTAAGATTTTGACATAATTCATAAATTAGTTATAATTCACTTTATATTTTACATTTAAGGTTTGTGGCGAAGGAAAAAAGGGGCGCAGCCACATGATTGTTTTATTCTGTGGGCAATCGCGTCTAATCGTTTTATTCAATCATACTTCTCAACAAACAAAAATAAATTAGAAAAATGCATTATCAAAAGCTGTCAACATAAAGACGCAATTTAAATTTTTACAAACACATTTTTACGGCATAAAAACCAAATGTTATATAGTTTTATCAAAGCAAATGTTATTTGGGGTTATACATTTTAAAATTATAATCATACAGTTCAATGCGATGCCGTGTATAACGGCACCCACTGCTTCCGCATAGTACTGGCCCTACAACCGTCCGAAAGGGTAAACTTTTATATTCACGAAACACGCAGTGCCGCTCAGGGAGGGCGCATTGCAGAACTGATTACAGAGGAAATCTGCGAGGCGATCAAGCCGATAACACTTCAAAGTAAATTATTTAGCGTCATATTTGTCAGTATGTGTTTGCATATTCGTAGATTTATCATGTTTAATCAAAACCAATCGATAGCATGTGAATATAGCCGATATATAAGAAAAGGCCAGTTATACAATTTAACCAATCAAATAAAATGAACATAAACGACAATATTTGTAATTAATTTTCAAATAAGATTGGTATTTATGTTTGATTTATTATATTAATTCAATAATTATCTTGTTATACTTTGTTGTCAGTTGGTCAAAGTGTCCTCGTAGCGGCTCGTAAAGACACCAATGCTGACTGGTATTGGCATTATTCGGGAATAAATCTAACCTACACTTTCTGGCAATCAGATCATCCAAATCCAGGAATCAGTTACCAATGCGCATACGTTTCAAGTGATGGTTTCGTTTTGGTTTCACGCGACTGTGGGATGCCCTATGATGCAATCTATGAATATATATTTACCTAGATTAACCGGTTAACCGTTCTATATATTTTACTTATGCATTGTTTAATACGTTTAGACGAGAAAAAGTTATATCTAGTTCATGTTTATATTCCATAGTTTTTGTTTAAAAAACAGACGGTTAATAGCTGAGTATTAATTACCCTCGCAGGTTTAAAGTCACATTAGCCACATGTGCTTAAAAGTCGAAAGAATACAAAGGAAACGCTACTATATGAACATGTTCGTAATGGTATATTATATAAATAGTTGTCTGCTTTGTATCAAACTGATATATCTATATGTAAAACGCTTAAATTTTGATTAAATAATACAAATCCTTAAACTAATTAGATAACACTGTTATGTACGACTAGCTGATAAATTTACTTGTACTACAAATGAAAATGAAATTATATGTACATCATAATATCTTATCTTACGGAAAATTGAATCAATAAACGTAGAGCCAAATATAAGTTTATTTCCTTTGGAATATTCGTGACCTGCTTCAACGTGAAAATACACCGAGAAATGAACATAACAAAAATCTAACAGTTTATGAAGTACTATTCCCAAAGCGAGATGACAGTTTTGTACGTATGTGTTAAAATTGTCAGTGACATTACATTTGCTGAAAATTATATCGGTCTACTCGATATTGTTAAAGTAATTTGCAAAAACAAATAAGTTATATTAGTTCCATGAGCCCAATGGAAACTTAATGAAACACATATATAGCCAAAGGTGCTGAGACGTTATTTTCACCCTATGTTATACCATGCTACGTATCTCATTACAACAATGAATACTATTATTCAATGCCGGGTACTGCCGGGTACAGCTTATTCTTATGAACTGTTAATTTGACAACAACACCACATGAAATAATTAAGCAAATTAAACCACATTGTGCTCATCTAGGAAATTTTAGTCAGGATGCTTAAGCTCAAATTCGAAACTTGTTTGTACAAGACCAGATTTCAATTGCTTTTTTTGTTCAATAACATTTTGCATTTAGCTCGCCTAGCTAGCTACATATATCGGTATATAATTAAAATACAATTTATTGCGATTCATGCAAAATAAATAAAATGTTTAGCTAGCGCACAAATTTTCGAATTCGATAGTATACTCATGAAACGGGGTTAAACAGAACTGCTTTTCAATTAAAAAACTAGACGTTACTAGAAATATGTTTGGTTTATCAAGCTTATGTTTAGCAGGTACATTTAAAGACAAAACTCTCTGCAATGCAAGCCCAAAATAGAAAATTTTAGAGGACAAACAATGAATAGAGAAACCAAAATTGCAACGTAGTTATACAAAAGATAAGCTACAAGACAATATGATAACCGTTCCGTTACATGGAACAGCAACAGATTTTCATTAAGGTCAGATATACTTTTGGGAAAACAATAAGCCTTAGATCTCTATAGCATATGTTTGTGTATGTTTGCTTCATAATCGTTTGTCATTATCAGCTTAACCATACTGATTCATTTGTCATTAAACCGTGATTAAAAGTAAACGTAACTAAATACCTCTTTCATAATGAATCTTTGCTGTTGACCACACATTTATAATGTATAACATGTAAATGATAAATGGGTCAAAAATCTAATTAGGAATTTGTAATTAGATATCAAATCAATGTTTACCCATTAGCCCGACGCCAAATATATTGCATAGTTATTTACATATTTGCTTGAACGTCACATACATTACAAATATCGCATCCAAATATCGTATTTCATTTACTCGAACAACATATATTTGAATTATTGTCATCTATACTGATTAGGTTATTCGTACTCACATCAATTTTATTTCATATGAAATGGCCATGACTCGAAGACGTAATTCGATGCGTTTGGTCAAAACACATTAACGCTTATTACCATACTATTGATTGCCATTATAACATAATTTTAAATGTTAAGTCATTTTACCGTTAGCCGTTAATCTTAATTAAACGTCAGGTTATGTTCACGTACATAAAAAGATCCACCATGCAACTAACAATTAAGGACAGGAAATTTTATATGAGACCAAGATTCTGTCTTATCTTTCTACTTGGATTGACGCTTTGTGATTGTCAGCTCTTCAAGGTAACATTAAAACACGATGAATAAGTAAATAGAAAATTGTTAAATGTAATTTTAGATAGGATTTGTGTACAATCACAATAAATATGTATGAGATAATGAGTATATATGGTAATAGTTACTTGTGATTAATTGTTAAACATATATTTGTTTTATAAAACATAACACTTTTTTGCAAGTTAAGGCAACTGATAGGCTAAGACTACAGCTAGTTACTATTTACAAGTATATTACATAACGTAAGCTTTACATGAAATGATATACCACAACTCTATCTATATAACTCTCTCTCTATAACCCTATCTATAATATTATTTGAACATCTCCGGACTAAATCCTGGAACAACAATATACCTTAAATACTTCCTCATGATATGTGTAACTAATGCTTAATATATAACAAAATTGCAGTAATAGTAATTATTTTGTTCATAATATAATTATGAGAAATAAGAACATAATACTCTAATAAAGCGGATTATTTTCAATCAAAATGATTCATTGTTTTCAAAATAGCATTGAAAGAGGTGAGTTTACTTTCTAAGTATATGGATAGTGCAAATGACGGTTAGCTCTGGTAAAAATCACGTAGTGAAATAGAGGTAATATAATTTATAATAGGCCTATTTACCTTATTTTTTTTAAATTTGGAACGGGTCTGGAATATTAAATTATCCATACAATACAAAATGCTGCATGTTAACGTTTATTGTGACAAAACTCAACTGTGTCTTTTATATGCAAACAATTTAACTTACTGTATGCTATAAACGTATTTATTTGATATGTTGCAACATAGACATACCAAATCTATGTGGCAGATTTGGTATGTCTATATTTATTATTTTTTGAAATTTTATTGTGACCAACCTGATGAAATGTTTCAGTTTTGTATTAACAAAATCCCGTTACTTGGAACAGCCTTATATTTTCTTATATAGTCTTATGTTCTTATATAGCGATTATATTAGCTGGTGGGAAAGTGATTAGCTTCAGCTCTTGAGAGGATATATATTGTGTATCATTGACTCTTAATATGTTGTCATCTTTGACTGAATGGTGTTGATTCATTTGCTATTAACGGTCTCATAGTAAATTATCTATGTAGACCACGCATAATTTTTGATAAATACTTAATCGATTAATATATTAGCTAATAAGGATGTTGTAATAAGATATGAAATCACTAGCTTATCATAGTAATAGTTAGTAATCACACAATAATATCAGAACATGCAATTCATGTATTTTTTCGACGAAAATCATATAATTGATTAATTGACATGTTTACAGGATATACTTTTTATATCTCTTTAGCAACATTGATGTTATTCATTTAATTTTAAGATAGTAGCATGTGGACGAAATATGACGCTTTTAGTCACAACCCATTAATGTTAATTGACATGCTTTTGTTTTCAACCTAGCCCATATATAAATCCTAACTCAATTATTCACGCGTTATAAAATTATTAAAACCTTCAAGTACTGCTACGGTGAATACACCACACAATACAACTCTCAATTAAACATAACCTTTTTCTTATAAAACCAAGAATGTATTTTCTTACTTACTAAACTTACTAAAACAGTAACAAAAGAATGATTTCATGTTATATAATTGCATTTCATTTAGTATTATTCTAAATATTCCAAAACATAATCTTGAGATATAATTGATAAATTGATATTCATCTAGCCTTAAGCATATTGAGTCTTTAATAAAGTACTTATAAAACAATATGATGCTCATTAACGTAATTAATGGCATAAAACAACCATGAATTCATATTTTTCAAAAGAAACACAAATTGTATTACATTTGTTTGTTATTGAAGCGTTATAACAAATCATGTATCACGACTATTAACAAAGCATTGTAAAATTGTTTGACCATCTGTGAACTATATCATATTACGAACTCGTATGATCTGGTACAAACATATATCAAGGTTTACACATGAGCTATCACACGTCGATATTTTTCGTCCTTATATCGGTTTGGATTCAAATAGTAATAAATATGAAACCAATATATTGCTATTATTTAAATTAAAAATTCCCAAAATATGATTTATGTTTATATGAATGGAAACGTTAGTTTAGAGGATTTATCGTTAATGGTCAAATGACTTACGGAAAATTGATTAATGTGAAATATAAAGATATATAATAAAATATATAGCTGTAAAATGTTTTGAACTTTGTTGATTGAGCTTGTGATTTTTCTCAAATGTGTATCAAAGCAAGTTATGCTAAATGCGTTTCATTGTTGTTATTATTGCAAATATTATAGGAAACAAAAACTTAATTTATCATATATTAAGCGAAAGACGTAGGTTATTTTAAATAAGAATAGAAGTTCTTTCTTACAAAATACTGAATACCTCGCTAAGAATATACATTAATAATTTGATAGTTGTTTATTATATGGTAATGATCTGATAAATTCTATATATTGATCAAGACAAATAACTCTAATTCTAATTCGGTAACTTTTTAAATAAATGTAATGCAACACGATACATCTGATCATAACACATTAATCTAGGAAAAATATCAATGCAAATTTGATCATCAGATTTGTTTGTCTAAGATCACCTGCGTATTGGATATCTTATAAAACATGACCAAATTGGTTTATTATTACCTAGAAAAATGTATTTTATTAATTTTCTGTTAAGTGATCCTTATTGATCAACTGAAAAAAACTATTATTTACTTATCTAAACGCTAATTATCGTATTATGATGCGTTTGATAAATACATATTAATGCTATTGTACGCACAAATATTTGATCAATTGGAAAATTGAATTTTGTCGTATTTATTTTTTCATTTAATTGACCATAGAAATCATTGGATTCTCTGGTCAGATCCCAATGCAAATTTATCTCATTATAGCGTATGCTCAATAGTTAAACTCATAATGAAGTTTACCAACCTTTCATTATATTTGCTCAAATTGAAAGAAACGTTAATTAATACTTTCGCATACAATAACTTATAATGGTCTTGGAAATGCAACTGCTAATAAGATAGATATATCCACAATCGCCAAAAAATATATCTGGATTATTCATTATAATTGCTTGCTTTAAATCAAAAATATAATTTGAAATGCGACTGAATTTAAAACGAAGAATGCTTGTCGTAAATTGTATATTTCTTATTTTATTCGTACTAGAGCAGATCGTTTGTGAAGGTATCTTATTCAAAGTAACGGTCGAATACATAACTATGTAATTTCATAGTATAAACTAAGTGTATAGCACATTGAATGCTAAGTTTAAGCATATCAAATTCATTCAGTTTATGTACAAAATATTAACCAAAACACATATTTACATTATATTCTGTATAATATTTTTCATTACACTCTTCATGTTTTGATAACCAACAACAATCAATTGGATTTGTCTATCACGAAAGAGCATATATATATAGTATATTAATTATACATTATGCACTTTAGGCTTTCAATTTTGCCGGGGTCGTATTTAAGAAAAGTTAATATGTGTTAAACCAAAGTTAGACTGGTTCAATCACCCAATTTAGGGGCTTTTATAATTCAGGTAAACTGTAGATGAATGGAGTACTATAAAATTGAAATTATCTTTTAGGTTTCAACAGACACCCAGTTCCAAGTGACATCCGGGCCAAACTCAGTCAAGCAAGTGGTCGATCAAACTGACTGCGTTGTGACGTGTAAAGCTTCAAGCGAATGTCGTGCTGCTAATATTGCGACTACACCAAGGAGTGACGGAAAATTCGACTGTCAACTCGTTGAATTATCCAGTAGTGGATCTCTGATAAATGTGCAGGGCTGGTCTTTAATACGTAGGTTAATTTAAGTTATCATTATTATTGGCGATTGATTATAAACTGCTTTATGTTTTAATGTTGATATCAAACATAGTTTAACATTTATAAAATAACCTTTTTTAATGATTAAATAATATTGTTAATCATGTATTACATATAGCTAAATATTTATAACATAATCGTCCAAAACGTCAGATTATGATATTTTATAGAATCAAAGAATACATAATTCACCACATTTTTGTCTTATTTCCATGAAAACCTCTCTTAAAAATGTTTTTGTCGATACTTAATTTAGTGAGGTCTATTTAACTTCATAGAAAGAGGTCTAGTTAACCCCAACTTTCCATTTAAAGAAATATAGAAATATCAAGAGTTAAAGTTGTTAGGTGGTTTATATGAATTAATATGCATACGGTATGAAAACAACCTTTTACAGACCGGAATCCTTGTGACGAATCACCATGTCAAGCGAATGAGACTTGTATTGGATCTGTGACCGGGCGTCACATGTGCACACCGTGTCCAGATGGATACACATGCCAAAGTAAGATGTTAATTATCTATCACGCAATATGAGCTATAATTGGATTAAATTGATATGGATGTCAGTTCAAAACATGTTATTTGCTTGCATGCTATGTACAATTGCTTGAAAACATACACTTAAAAAATCAATATTTCAACCAATTTATTTATTAAATCACTATACGCAATTTAAATGCCGACTTAAATGGCACCTTTGTCAGCTGGCTTGAACGCAAGAACGATCCGTTGAATTGTGCTATTGATATATTCGCTTATTTAACTTTTCTCGGTCGATGTGTTTGGATTTGAATTTGTAGTTTAGGCCAGCTCAAAACAGGTCATTCATATCCTGTGACCCATGTATAAATGTCATTATATGATTATTATTGAAAAATCTAGTATGGTTTGCACTATCTACTATACGCAGTTAAATGACTATTTTACGCATGAGATTAAAGGAAAAGGAGGGTCTCAGCTACATATTCGTTTTTATTCTTGTGCAATCGTTTCTATTTTTTAAATTGGGTATACATTTACTCGAACGGAAATATAACATTGCACCATCAAACCATATCTTTGCAAAAATATCGAATATTTCGAATATATATACGACATCGAATATTTGTTAAATGATATGATAAAGCAAACGGTATATGCAACAAACGATACATGTGTTGATTTTGGGACTACATTTCAACAGTTCATTGTGATGCGGTATACAACGGCACACATTGCTTCAAAATCGTCGAGCGTGGTGATCCATCTTGGAATTTGGTCATTTGGGACTGGAATGGCCACGCAACGCAAAGTGCCGCTCAGGGAGGTCGCATTGCAGAACTGATTACTGAGGAAATCGGCGAGACAGTCAAGCCGATTGCGATCGAAAGTAATTTGTTTTGATAGTTATATTGAGGCATTTATCAACTTTATTGCATATCGATTCCATGTAAATTAAAATTATATATTAAATAAGGCTGGTCAAACAAATTAAGTATTCAAACATTACAAATGGATTGCAACGTTTGTTTCGTGACAATCATTATTTGTTAAATACAGTTTGTAATTATCATTACAAGCTATTGATTGATTAATTGAATATTTCAATAATTATGTGGTCATGCCTTTTTCAGAGAGTGCAATGGCTATCATCGCGCTTAAAACGGATAACTATGACGACTGGTATTGGAATTATTCCGGACGCAATTTAACTTACACCTCCTGGCAGTACAATCATCCAAGACGCAACGCCAATTTCTATTGCGCACACACCTCAGAAAGCACGTTTGCGTTGCTTTCATACAACTGCGATATCTCAAAAGATGCAATCTACGAATATATATTTGCATAAACTAGATATTTACTACCTTAAGTAGGTTTGAGATATATATGAATTAACTCAAAATCATATTCGACAACTACACACAACAAACTATAATATAACCGGCAACGGAAGGCATTTGATCGAAACAGGATAGCCGAAGTCAAAAATAAACCGTGCATACTTCTGATTCAAAAATATATTTTAGAGTTCATATTTTATACTGTATTCTTCTTGTGTCATTCACCATTCATTATAATTATATTTAAAAAAAAATGTAACACAATTTAACTACTTAATGTGCAGGATGTATAGCTTTTGATTCAAACTGAAACAAAACCTAATGAGCGTTAATTAAGAGATTTGCAGCTAAGCAATTGTTTCATTAACTTAAGGTTGTGCTAGAGTATGCTAGAGAATTATATGTACATTTATCATTATATGGTTGGCTTTACCAAACAGGTTAACGCTTAAACTAATGGTTTTTTTCTAACATTGTTATCATAATTTTATGGGTTTCTTTGATTTTGATGGACTGACTTGGCAAGTTTCTTTCCTCGTGTTATAGAACACGTCACTTGTTTCATTCATAACGTAATAAATATGTGCACTGTAAAATTACGACAATTGATGTTATTAAGTAAAAAATGTTTTATTTTTTTATGAATTTATCCTTGTAATATATTTTCCTGTTTATTTCTTTAATCGCTGTCAATTCCACATAATGACAAGCAAATTTGATTTTGTGGGATTTATTTGTCAATAAATTGACCATGTTTACTTTTACCCATCCAAATGCAAATATAGCTTATTATAGTATTTACCCAGTGATTGACACTTACCTGACAATGGATTTTACAAACCTTTTATTATATTTGCCAAAGTGACAGAAACGTTGATTGATATCGTCTCAAACAAATTATATATGATTGTTATTCACTGGTCAGTAGAATGCAGCGCACAAATATATCTTGACTATCAATTTCAATTGCTGTTAACAAAAATCACCTTATTCAGAATTCATCTTACTTGCAATCGAAACATGTTCGTCGCAAATCATATTATCCTTTATTTATTCGCCATAGAACTGTAAGAAACTAATTATGAAGCTTTTTAGACAGTTGGTCAAGTAATTTTATTTAAGGCCAGGATCGAATACATAACCAAAACAAATATTAAGATAAACATCAAATGCTAAGTATAAGTATACCGGAATCATTTCGCTGATATAGAATATGCTATTAATAATTTAATTGGTAAGTGATTAAGATTTCAAAGTTAAAAAAAACAATTTCAAACCGAAAAATGTATAGTCGATATTCCTTAGATAAAGTTAGGGGGTAGAATAATCGTTTTAAAGAGAACGATATATTAGGATTTTTGATATATACCAGTGCGGGAAACATAAAATACAAGTGCGGGAAAAATATAATATGTGACAGTTTTACCCAGAGATATCGTAAGAAATGTACATAAATGTAATGATTTTTTCGTATTTTGATTTATTACATATATATTCTGTCAGCCTGATACAACTTTTTATTATACAATTAAATAAGATTAAGATATAGTACACGTTGTATGCGTAATAAACGTTTTTTTTTTAATTTTGAAATTTATTCATTTTGAGTATTCCATTTAGATGTGTGCTTAAACAGCATCTTACAAGGATTCAAACAATAAATAATTTACTTAAACTAAGAATCATGATGTTATCAAATTTATACTCTCTATATAAATGTTGAAACAATGTCTGTGCTGATACATATTCTATAGATGTTTACTGCATAACAATTACAAGATTCCATACAAAGACATTCGGAAATTTCGATAGTTAACGTTTTTCTATGCCTTGTGCTTTAACATTATTCAATTTAATCGCATCCCGTATAATCATTCTTTTACAGACAGGGATCCTTGTGACCAATCACCATGTCAGGCGGACGAGACTTGCATTGGATCTGTGACCGGGCGTCACATGTGCACACCGTGTCCAGATGGATACACATGCCAAAGTGAGATGTTAATTATCTATCACACAATTTGAGCTATAATTGAATTTAAATTGATATGGATGTTAGCTCAAAACAGGGTATTTGCTTGCATGCTGTGTACAAATGCTTGAAAATATACACATAAAAAATCAATATTTCAACCAATTTATTCATTAGATCATTATATAAAATTTAAATGCCACCTTTGTCATCTGGCTTGAAAGTAAGGACAATCAGTTGAATTATGCTATTGATATATTCACTTATATTTAACTTGTCTCGTTCGAGGTGTTTGGATTAAAATATAAACCTACCACAAAAATATATGCTCTTTTTAGTCATGTATATAGCCAGTGGAATATCAGTGTATATGTCGGTTTGTAATTACTGTTGACGTCCCTGGTTCTTGGCAACGTTTATTAAATCAATATGTGTATGCAGGTTCTCGCCCCGACCACCCCGACCCCCCGGCGCACAAACCCTTCACCCCCTCTATTGGCAGGCTAGGCTAAATGCCCCATACCCGGCTAGGCTAAAATCCCACCTCAACCCCCCGGCGTGAAGCCCCCTCACCATTTTTTCAAACCTAGGCGAAATGCCTCCCCCCTCCGGCAGAAAGCATCCCTTCCTCGGCGAAAATCATCTTCATATTATTGAGTTTTTAATCCGATCCTTACGACGTCAACTCACGTCCCGACAAAAATTATGTCACTACAACGTCATATGACGTCAACGATACGTTAAATGCAAGACTTCATATTGACGCCATTATTAGTTAAAAGTGAAAAACTGTTATCCCTATAATAACGTTATTTACATATGATTTATAGTAATAATGACGTCATCTTGACGTTTTGCATTGACGTAACATTGATGTTGCGATATCACGTTGCTGTGATGTAATTTCTGGTAGGGAGAAAAGTTAACGTCACAAAGACCTACTTATGTGAGGAGGGATTTTTTGCGGGTGGCGGGGGGATGCTTTTGACCGTTTACCGCGTTACCTGTGTACATAGAAATGGACATAATCTAGTAATCTAGTAAACTAGTCTATTCATCATGATTAAGATTCTATAGAGTATTGCATACTCATATTGATTCAATCAAAAATGTCTACATAAATCCTTAAGATACCGTACAAGGGTCTGGCCACACGGGATGCTTCATCGAGTTTTTTTTATCAAAATAAACCGAGAGTTTCAATGCATTCCTTATGGGAAAATAAAAAACGCAGCAAAACGCACACTGCTTCATAAAGAAAGATAGACGTTTTTTGGATTTTCAATAAGGAATACAATGTAAATAACGGTTTTTTAGGATAAACAAGCTGGAATTAAGTTTCCCGTGTGGCTTGGCCCTAAGACATGAGGGCCTAAAAAGTTCTATTCAATGTTGTTTACATTTTAAACTGCATTATACAATGTATAATGCAGTGACAGTTTAAAGTCTACATAGAACCTAAAATTACCAAATAAGACACACTGGAGTTGCATGGGGGCCTCAAAATTCAATGGTGTTTACATCTTGAATGCATAAATTACAGTGTCGTGTTCAACGGGGTTTTAGAGAAAAATAGGTGTTTATGCACGCGATTTAAATTTCGGCACTTTTTTTCTCCACCTAGTGTTATAAAAACATTTTTTAATCAAAAGTTAAACGATGGAAATTCGCAAAACATAAAATAATCTTTAGTCGATAATCAAACTATCTAAGTTTATAAAGGCATAAGCGAATAATATAAAGTAATAAAATTATAACAATATAAAATCAAAAGAGCATATATTTTTATGGTCGGTTTATATTTTAGGCCAGCTCAAAAACGTCATTCAAATCGTGTGACTCATGTATAAGTGTGATTATATGATTATAATTAATTAATCTAGTATGGTTTGCACTATGTACCATAAACAGTTGATTTACTATTTCATTCATGAGGCTAAAGGGATAAGGAGAGTCTTCGTTTTTATGCTTGTGCATAATGCACAATCCCTTTAAATCAGGTATACTTTTACTCAAACCAAAATATAACATTGCACCAAAACAAAAAAAAAAACACATTTTGCAAAGAAATATAACGACATCGAATAAATGTAAAATTGATATAAAAAAGCAAACGGTATATGCAAAAAAACGACATATATGTTTTTTTGGGATAACCGGTTCAATGCGATGCCATGTACAACGGCACACATTGCTTCAAAATCGTCGAGCGTGGTGATCCATCTTGGAATTTGGTCATATGGGATTGGAATGGCCACGCAACGCAAAGTGCCGCTCAGGGAGGTTGTATTGCAGAACTGATTACCGAGGAAATCGGCGAGGCAGTCAAGCCAATTGCGATCGAAAGTAATTTGTTTTGATATTTATATTGAGGCATTTATCGTCTTTATTGCATATCGATTCCATGTAAATTGAAATTTTATATTAAATAAGGCTGGTCAAACAAATTAAGTATTCAAATATTACAAATGGGTAAATGAAAGTTTTTTCGTGACAATCTTTATTTAAACAAAAAATGTTATTATAATCACATTAACTATTGATTTATATATTTAATACTTCAATAATTATTTTGTTATGCTTTTTTTCAGAGAGTGTAATTGGTATCATTGCGCTTTAAACGGACAACTATGACGACTGGTATTGGCATTATTCCGGACTTAATTTAACCTACACATCCTGGCAGTACAATCATCCAAGACGCAACGCCAATTACTTTTGCGCACACACCTCAGAAAGCACTTTTGGGTTGCTTTCATACAACTGCGATATCTCAAAAGATGCAATCTACGAATATATATTTGCATAAACTAAAAATTTACTACCTCACGTTGGCTCGGGATTTATTTAAATTCAAAACAACAAACTATAATATGACAGAAAAAATGAGATTTAATAAAAAAGAGAAGGATAGCTGATATCATGAATAAACCATGTTCTTATTCAACAAATTATTGAAACTTTCAAATCTTGATACTGAAATGTTCTTGTGTCATCCATCTTTCATTATAATTATATTTAGAAATCCATTTAGTGTAGCGCAATATAATTACAATGTACAAGATGTAAAGCACATTATCCATACTTAACAAAAACAAATAAATATCAATTAAGCGAGTTACCATTTGTCTTTACCAAACAGGTTAACCCTATAAAATACATTTTCCTGAAGTTCATCAGAAAAGCTGCAGAATAAGGTGATAGTGACGTTAAATCTACAGTTATCGACCAATTGCATTTCAATGATTGTCTCCGAAAAAATAAATTCAATTGTTATCGCTATATTTTAAGATCATTTTAAAAACTTTTTTATGAAATAAAAAAATGCTTAAAGCTCTTTCATTTTTTCTCCTTGCTATAGTCCTTTATGCGGCTGAGATTCTATTGATGAAAAGGGAAATGTATTTTTTTAGGTTTGGTGAATATGTTGTAGAAGGGGTAAACGGGTTTTGTCCTATGTTTATATATTAACATTTAATTTGAGATGGTGCCGTACTTTGGCCGGACTATATGTTTTCTTATAAGCTTAGTACAAAGGGTTTCGTAAATCGTAAAAGTTGGTTGTTCTTGTGTTGATGCTTGTATTTTTATTTTTTTCTCAAGTTGGCTGAACCTTATTATAGGATTGCTCCTAGAATCCACTTGCATTTGGGACCACATCGCTCATAGCAATGAAATAGATAATATATATGGTTCACTATAGATGATGCGTAGTCAGGAGCAGTATTTGTTATGTTGAGGTTCAAGTATATCCAAATTGTTATACATACTAATGTTTTAAAATATGTTAGATTCACACATGACAGTTAATAGCATTTTGAAGTGGGGCTTAATTTTTATCTCTCATTTCATAAAATAAAAAAAATCAACGAACCATTTACAAAAAATAATAACTATTTACTTCATAGATTCAGAAATAAGCTGTCTCAGTCTTAGAAACTATCAGTTGTATAAAGACACGGTCCTTGGCCCGGACCAAATAAGTGTTCTACTTGACAAGAAAGATATGCTTGATATTGTTTTGTAAAAAATTGGCAAGAAAATGTGATACCTATCTTTATTTTGCTATTCCATCTTTTCCACTATAATGAATTAGGGTTAATCGGTCGACCAATTGCATAAAGCTGTTATGTACTACTTACTGTTACTATATACCTAAATTTACAACATTGGGCTTACTGGTTATAACATGTAAATATAATCAGTATATCCCTCTCAAAAAAAGTTTCTAGAAAACATACTAAGACGGCATTCGAACTCTCTATAAAATCTTATGCTGCGTATTTGGGATTTTATCACATAACACAGATAATAATTCATTATCCATACCAAATCCTTCACCACCTTATTCTTATCAACTCTCAATTTGACAATAACATGTGAAAAAGTTCACATGATTCGCGACGATTATTTTAAAGAAGCTGTTAACAAAATTAATTAAAATTATTTCGTATAAGATGTTTTCAGTAATCTTTCTTGCCAGCAACACTTGCTAGCTACACGTCTCTTTATTGAATTATAATTTAAAGTGAATATCTATTCATGAAATTTGTTGGAAAAACTGTTTCTTGAGCCTTTTGCAGCTAGACGATGTTTTTAATTTTGAAAAGGGATACTTTAGAATTCTCTTTTCCGTCAGGCGCAAGTAAACTTCTTTCAAACTTCTGCTCGTTTAGTCGCTGAAATAGTTTTCTTTTCGTGTTATCAAAACTATAATATCGGCAGAATTATTGTCATGTTTCATGCGAAGGCCTCGCTATGTTTGTCTTTACATATATATGTCATGAATTAGTTCATTATGCACTCAATGGTTACTTACTATGTGTCGCAATGCACTATAAAGCATTTTAAAGCACGATTTGAAAATAATAATCCCTAAGGTTTCAATCTATATAAATAATAATCAATAATGTATTCATAGTTACTGAAACCAACTTAGCATATGCTTTATTATATGATTTTCTTGAATCCGTATGTTAGAAATTCTGACAAGTAAATATAGATATAGGTGATGGCTCACGGCTTAAATAAGTACGTAATGTTGTTAATCAGAATGTCGTTGCTCAACACGTAGAGCACATATGGCTCTAGCAAGGAAGGTTCCCAGGCTTGCTATGAGAGCGGACTGACATACTTTGAATCGTCACTATAAAACACAAGTAAATATATAATCATTTAAACAAGTGCTCAACCGTTCCGTATATTAAACACACCAAGCTGCTACCAAGCATAAGAAGTTGTATGTAAAACCGAGCATAAGAAGTTGTATGTAAAACCCAGAACTTGTTTCGTCTTACTTCGTGGATCGACACTTTTCAAGGTAATTATAAATTAACTGTACTATCAAGAAACAAATGATTTCGTGATGATATATTGCAAGTGAACTTATGTAATAATGCCTCCAATTGACATATGTTCAAAAATAAATTGTTGTGGTCGACCATCTCTTAACAACATCATAGAATATACACATGCGGTTTGGTACAAATTACCACATATCCTGGTATAAACACATGTGCTATCCAAGCCATGATCTGAAGAACAGTTTTAAATATCATGTTATTTTGTTATTAACATGATAACTTATACACTAGTCCAGACCAACAAACCTGGTCAATAACAAACTAGACTTGAATACGCTTTACCAGTATTAAAGATGAAAGTTTATATACACAATTTGGCCCTTTTTGGTTGATTCGTAGTATTTGTTATTATCATATTAAACATATAAATCTAAAATGTGCAAGGTGCAAAATATATTTCTGAATATCTTGCCAAGAGGAACAGACCGAGATATATCAATAGCCGTTATTTAGCTCTGATAAGTGCAATATATTGATTAAGTCAAACAACTCATATTCTGATTAATTAAAAAAAAATTAACTTAATGAGATGCGTTTGACCATTTCACATTGATGTTTGATTGATAGGGTAAACATGAAATAAATGCAGATTCCATCCTCGGTTTTGGTAGTCAAATCTCTGACCTTGATGTCTAGATCATGCAAACCAGGATTGATTGAAAACTCCGCATGAATATCCATAACAAATCGGTTTTGTAGTTATCTTAAATAGTATATTTAATTACTTTTATGATAATTTTTCTTTAATAAATGGGTAAAATGCCACGCATTTGCTTAGCTTAAAGCTAATAATCTTAATGTGATAATGTCAAGACAAGCAAATTTGAGTTTGTGGTATTTATTTGTCATTACATTGACCATGGGAAGCATTGATTTACTGTTACTGATCCAAATGCAAATTTATCTCATTATAGTATTTACTCAATGATTGATACTTACCTCATAATGGATTTTACACACCTTTTATCATATTTGCCAAATTGACAGAAACGTTAATTGATATTGTCCCAAACAAATTGCAGATGATGTCCCCCTGGACAATTCCCCCGGGCAATTCCACCCTGGACAATTCCCCCGTAGGGCAATTCTCCCCCCCCCCCTGCGCAATTCCCCGGAAAATTGATAA